>JAJLWQ010000102.1:0-14745 GCA_030570875.1 Citeromyces matritensis
AAGTCGTGTCTCAACCAGCGAATTCGGCGAGCGGGCTGGATTCAAAACTATCTGTACATCAGCGGTTTTTCGAAAGTGGTAGAGCTTGATTTGACGACTACCGCAATCTATTCAAAATATGCGTGCGGATAAAATTTTCTTCTAAACTGTGATTTTAAGCCACAACAGGAAGGTCGTGTTCGCGCGAAAAGTCAGTGTGATTACAGTTCCCTGAGAAAACATGTACTTGCTCAACAACAATGTATATTCCAGAAATTAGCACTATGTTTGTCTTTTTTTATTGAAAGCTGAAATCAATAATGAAAATAGAGAATAAGATATTGAATGATAAATCTTAAATAGGCAGGATTGATTAAGGGCGTAGATCATTGAGGATTATTGGACCCAAGTGCCGATGATTATTGTCTTGGCTATGCGATCAGCTGTGTCCCTTGTGTCTTTATGCTCCTTTGCCCCTTTTGTGCCGCCTCTGGAAACAAGTGAAACATCATGATGCTTCTCCAAGTCCGCAAAGAAAAGTCACCTCTGACCAGGCATCATACTGTCTTCTTACAATCAATTACGGCTCAAGGTCAAAAACAATTCACTCCGTTAATTATATAATAGTCCGTTTGAGACATTCGCCTCTCTACTCTCCAGGTTGCATAAGCTCGGTTCGTTTTACCAAGCACCAGAGAATACTTAATTTCGCTCCGGTCTCGCACTGGCAATTCTCCGAATGAAAACGTCATTTCCCTCAATCTCCTTCACATTACCCAACTCCAGCGGTGTTATAAATATAGTCTGGGTCTTTGGATTCTGCCGTATCTTGGACAAAATCAACTTTAAAGACAGCCGACGGTTGACAGTATCCATGAACACGTCAAATTCGTCCAAACCTCTCAACAACGAACCCATGGGCTTCCAGATAGCCAGAAGCAAAGCTATCTGGGCAAAAGACTTTTCTCCGCCACTTAAAGACCGGGCAGTCAAAGAGGTCTCGTTTCTCTTGGTGGAAACCAACATGGATAATTTCTGCTTCTCAAAGTCAAACACAAGCTCTCCGGTAAATCCCCGCAACGATAGCGACTCTTCGAAAGAAGCATTAATCTGAAGACAGGTGGCCTCTCTCATATTCTTTGTATGGAGTTTACGCTGATAAAGAGACCTTTTCAGAGACTCTCTCAGAGCTTGAGCATTCTCAAACTCCTCTTTAGCCCGATGAAACCGCTCTCGTGTAGCAATCAGATTATTCTTGATTTGGTCACCGCTCATTCCAAGACTCGCTTCAAGATGGCGAATTTGCGATTCAACAGCCTCAACTTCCTTTTCAATCGATTCTTTGGTGTCTTCCTCGGTTAAATCAACTTCGTCGCGAGCACAGTACCGTTTCGCTTTGGCAGAATACTCCTTGATCTCAGACTGCAGCCGCACCATGTGCTCGCTACAGTCCAGGATTTGATTTTCGCGCTTTGTGATGCTTCTTTTGTGATGCGCCAAATCCTTTTCCGCCTGATGAATTCCTGAAGAAAACTCATTTAGCTTCAGTTCACATAATTTCAGCTCTTTCATGCATTGAGTGACTTTATCCTTCTTTTCGTCTACGACAACCCTCGCCTTCTCTAGACGTTGTCCGTAGGAACTCAGTTCCACTTCGATAGCCTTAAGGGACTCTTCGTGGAGGATGATTTGGTTCAACACCTTCTCCTTCTCTTCTCGTAACGATTCAAGGGTGCCTGTGCCGGAGTCGTTCTGCTCCATTGTGGTTTTCGTCTTGAAAATCTGCTCCTCCAGTTCGCGGCCTTTCTTCTTTAGCTGAGCAATCTCTTGATCGATGGCTTTGATCTTTTGGAGAATTTCGTTTTTGTAACTCATCTTTTCGCTTCTCAAACGAGCAATCTCGCCTTCAATGCGAGCGAGATTCCGATGAACAGTAGCCAAAGACTCCTCACCGGAAGTGCTAAGCCGAGGAGGTTCTTTCAGGTATCGTACGGGATCCGTGTTGATGGATCTGCCAAACATTTTGATTCCAGAGTCGGGGTTAAGCGGGATAAGCACCTGCGCCACGTCGTTGCGCGATCTCAAAATGGATTTGGCCTCTTCCTGGTTCTCGCACAAAACAGTTCTGTGAATGTTGTTCAAGTCTACCAATAAACACTTTGTCGCTTCACTGGTAAACTCCAAAACGTCCAAAACCGTCAAAACGCCTTGCGGTCGGGAAAAGTTAAAAACCTCCTCTTTGCGCGTTGCTACATCTTTAAAGCAACGATTCTGCTGTAAGATGCGGCTCAAAAGTTTCTGGTCATGGTAGTCCTGTGCCACGTACGAGGTGAGGGTTTTCGCCAGCATGGCTTCAAGCAAAGAGGACCACGTTTTCTCGTACTCCTTTTTCAGCTTCACATCCAGACCAACCGGTCCTTTTACCGGATGGTGGAAAGCTCTTTCACTTTTGATTTGCTCCAAGACTCTTTGGGTTTCGTGACCAAAAGGAAGAAACCTGTTTCCGCGAGCTTTCATAACGTTGGACTGGACGCTTTGCCAATTGTTTTTCTCATCGGTCAGCTCTCTAAGCTGATTGTCAATCTCGCGAGTACGCGTCTCCACAGCTGATGTCTTTTCACGCTTTTCGTTCACTAGCATAACCTCAGCTTTCTTGGTGGAAGCTTTTTCCTGCTCCAGGTTTGCTATTTGCGTCTCAAGCTCTTCATGAGTGACCCCATTGATACTGTCAAGACGTTTACGCTCCTTCTCAATGTCTTTGTCTAATTGATCTCGTTCACCGACAGATTTTTCCAATTGTTTCAAAACGGTCGCTTTCTCATCGTCCATAAACTTGAAATCCGTACCCTGTTTCGAAAGAGACACCCTGAACTCTTCTGCTTCTACTTTTGCCTCGTCCAAAGCTGCCTGAGCCGATGCAACTGCGTTGACGAGCTCTGAGGTTTTCGATTCCTGGTCAGACTCGGTCAGACTCTTTTCTCGGATTTTCTGCTCAAACTGCGCAATCTGGTCCGTCCACTCCTGGATCTTACGCTCGAGTTCTTTTACAGATCTCTCTCGCTTGTAGGCTTCAAACCATACGCACTTTCCATGTAGCAGCTTTTGGTTATTACGCACCTCATCTTGTGTCTGGTACTGCTTGTACTTTGCGATTGCCTTTTCGTGGTTTTCCTTTAGCTTTGACACAACAAGGAAATGCGACTTGATCTTGCTCTTTGCAGCTCGCAGTTGCACAGCGGTCTCTTCGTAGTTGTTCATTGCCTCGTCCAGCCGCGTCCCAGCCATGAAGTACTTAAAGATCTCAGCGTCTGTGGCTGTGTTTAAAAACGACTTTGCAAGGTCCTGCGTCAGAATAGTCATAGGGTTACTAATAGTAATACCGTAATGCGTGAGAATATCGTCCAATTCCTTTTTCCGTGTAGTTACCACTTTCATCTCGGCCGATCTTATCGCATAGCTCGAAGTGCCGTCGTCTTTAATCACTCTTTGAACAACTACCTGGTCACCGTAAACTTCCGGCTGGTACGCGAGAGGACCACAATTTTTGAAAAAAATCGTGATTCGTGCAGCAGACTTGCCGTGCTTTATCAGAGCTTTCAAAGAGTTTCCTCTCGATGTATCGTTTGCCTTGGCGCCTAATCCTACACTTAATGCTGTTAAAATCACAGACTTGCCCGATCCGTTCTCGCCAATGATAAAGTTGATCTGCGGGCCCAGCTCTACTTCAAAGTTCTCGTGACACATAAAGTTGAAGATTTTAATCTTTTGTACTATCCCGGCCAACGCAGGACTAACGTCTCTCTGCTCTACCACATTCTCCAAACCAAGCTGCATGCGGTCTCCGCTTCGGCGCTTCTGGTTCGGATCGTACTGCGTGAACTCATCCAGAACCGTCCGCTTCTTCGTGTCCGCTGACGCGGTCATGGTGTTTGTTTTCGTGTTTCTTTGATTCGCGCAAGTTTTCGATATGCCCCTGAGAGATGGAATTATCTCTGATACGAACAATGAGTGAAGATTATCTCTGAAGCGAAGCGCAAGAGATGATTCAAAGACTGATCTGTGGTTGATTTTGTAAAAAAACGATTCAAGGCTATGGTTATATTTGCCCGACAACTGATATTTAGCTAGATGACTAAGAAAGAACATTACCCATAGGAAATTCGGGATTGCAAAAGAGCTTCAAGGACTGAGTTTATGTGATATCAATCTTGAGATCTATTACTCGAAGTCTCTTTTCTCTATCAGGGTAGCATTTTTGGTTATCGATCTCAAGATCAATTTGTGGCCATATCATCGAAAGTTTTAGTCTATGACCTTTCACGCTACACTACCTAGAAAATGTGAGAGTAGCCCGTCTGGTAATAAGGGTACAATGGGCAGTAAGCTATTTTCGGACTCACTCAAAGTACCGTGGTATATGAAAGCTACTTATATAGTCTAGCGTGCATGAACGATATGCATTTTCATGCACTCAATGTCACGTGAGCTTTATATGGAACAGAAGTTCCCACCGTCGACAAATCTGACACGCGGCTGTGTACTCGATTCTCTTCGTAAAAAGGCCCTCTTCACATTTTTCTAGCAAGATTTGACCAATTGAAAAAGGTCTAGTACTCGAATTAGATTAATGATACTGCTTCTTTTACTGAAGCCCCACGGAAGGTATAAAGAGAATCATAATTAAAAGTTTCAGGTAACTATGATATAACTCATTAATCAGGGATATTCAATGTTTAAATTGTCGTCGTACATTAAACTGGCAGGGTCTTCCATAAATCAATTGTTTTCTGCTGCACAAGAGAGAATAGCCAAGTGGGATGTAACATGCCCCATAAACATTTCCTCCGACTAAAAGCAAACATCCTTCAAGACTTTCTCACCTTCCTATCGTTTGTTTTTATTTTATCGGAATGTTGGACTGTATTTTGCTGAAAATGTAAAAAGATGGAATAAGGCAGATTGAGTCTCCTTTTTGCGAATATCAGCTAGTTGCAGAATATATTGTCCATATTCCAGATGAAAAGGCCGAAAATGAACAAACTCACAACAGCTTGTATAGGAGCACACGAATTTTGCCATCGAATATTGTAGCTGACAGTTAAATGGTGAAGTAGAATGTATTTACTGATTCATAAAGCAATGACTTCCAATCGGCTCTCTCCGCCTCCGCTCTGTATTGGGAACCTGATCAGTCAAATTGGGTTGAAAATGGAGATCAGCCATTTGTTAGGGTGTAGTGTATTAAAGAGAGTCCTTTACAAATTGCATGATCTAGAGGATTTCCTTACAATCGTATGGTTATAGCGATGGCAGTAAAACAACCTACAAACCTCAAACTCAGAAACGATCATCCCAGCAGTAGCTGAAGTGAACCATGATCGACAAATTTTATCTGAAGAATAATCGGCTTGAGATAATCATGGTGTATGGATCTCCATGAGTGGAAACATAAACAAACTAGCATCAAAATGGGTTCCTCGATGGCGAGAGATTACCAAATCGGCTCACTCCATAAACCCAAGGTCGCCTCAGAATGGCAACAAGCTTTACTCTCTCACAATGTTTCCCTACCCATCTGGAATGCTTCATATGGGGCACCAAAGGGTTTTCACCGTTTCGGACGTACTTTCCCGATTCAACAAGATGAGAGGGTTTAATGTGATTCATCCAATGGGGTGGGATGCGTTTGGGCTTCCTGCAGAGAATGCTGCTGTTGAACGTGGTGTAGATCCGTCAGTTTGGACCACCGACAACATCGCCAAGATGAAAAATCAGACCGAAATGATGTTGGTTGATTTTGACTGGGATCGTGAGATTTCAACGTGTGATCCAACCTACTACAAGTGGACTCAGAAGCTTTTTCTTTTGATGCTGGAGCACGGACTAGCTTACAAGAAGCGTGCTGAAATAAATTGGGACCCTGTCGACCAGACTGTTCTCGCTAATGAGCAGGTTGATGCTGAGGGCAGGTCGTGGAGGTCTGGTGCAATTGTAGAGAAAAAACTATTGGAGCAGTGGTTTCTCGGGATCACCAAGTTTGCTCCAGATCTCAAGGCTGACCTCGATATACTTGAAGAGTGGCCGTCGCACGTCAAATCGATGCAGCGCAACTGGATCGGTGAAAGTAAAGGTTGTGAGGTTGTATTTGATGTTACGGATAGCCCTCACCAAATTACAGTGTTCACCACTCGTCCAGATACCATTTTTTCAGTACAGTATGTAGCTCTATCTGTAGGTCATCCTCTCGTCGAACAGCTGGGTGGAAAAGAGGTTTCAAAAGCGGCCAAAGCACTGACAGAGGATTCCAAAAAGGGGATCCTTCTACCAAACGTGTCTGTGAAGAACCCAATAGACGGTTCCATACTACCAGTAGTGGTGGCACCTTATGTTCTTGGGACGTATGGTCATGGAGCGGTAATGGGATGTCCTGCGCATGATACTCGTGACTTTGAGTTCTACAGAGAGAACTTTGGTGATGTTCCACTTAAACAAACAGTTGGTGATCCACTCAAAGATGACGGTCTCTTCACATCGAAAGGAACCCTCAATGAATCATGCGGCAAGTATTCTGGAATGCATTCAAACGAAGCATCCCAACTTATAGCTCAGGAGTTGCAATCTGCTAAAAGAGGAGGACCTCACACGCAGTACAAGATACGCGACTGGCTTATAAGCAGACAGCGGTATTGGGGTACTCCCATACCCATTGTGTATTGTGACTCTTGTGGAACTGTTCCTGTTCCCGACAAAGATCTTCCTGTACAACTCCCCAAGTTGGACAAGCCTTTGCTCACAAAGGGAGGATCACCTTTAGCTAACATTGCTGATTTCGTCAACTGTAAATGCCCTAAATGCCATAAACCAGCCAAGCGCGAGACTGACACGATGGATACCTTTATGGACTCTTCGTGGTACTATTTCCGGTTTTTGGATCCAAAGAATACCGAGCTGCCCTTCTCCAAAGAGTCTGCCAACACTCTCATGCCTGTTGATATGTACATTGGAGGAGTCGAGCACGCCATTCTGCATCTTTTGTATGCCCGTTTTGTTGGAAAGTTTTTCCACTCCATTGGTTACTGGACAACAAGCGAGATGAAGGGAGAACCATTAAAAAAACTCGTTACGCAGGGCATGGTTCAAGGAAAGACATTCAGCGATCCTGTTTCAGGAAGATTCCTGACCCGTGATGGGCTTACTGATGATGGGTTTGTCAAGTCGTCTGGATTAAAGGCCAACGTCTCTTATGAGAAAATGTCGAAATCGAAATATAACGGAGCAGATCCCGCTAAGTGCATTGAGAAACACGGGATTGATGCCACAAGAGCCCACATCCTCTTTCAGGCTCCAGTGAATGAGGATCTCAACTGGGATGAGGATAAGATCACCGGAGTGGTTCGTTGGATTCGTAAGGTGATAAAGCTGAGCGAGTCCTGTACCGAAAGTGTGACAAGAAACGAAACTGCAGAGATCAACCTCCACAATGCGGTACAAAGATATGTGGGCTCGATTACTGATTCTCTGGAAGGAGCAATCTCTTTGAATACTGTCGTTGCCGACTATATGAAACTCACAAATGTTCTTTCTGGTTCACTGGGTTCTGTGGATACCAAATTATGGCTGCAATCTTTCGAGAAGCTCCTAAGAGTGATGGCTCCAGTGACTCCATGCGTTGCTGATGAAGCTTACGAGATTGTATGTACCAAAGTGAACCGCCCTTGGAGGTCGATTCTGGATTCTGACTGGCCTGCAGTTGAGCCAGAGATTCAAAGTCAGACTACTAAAGTAAAGGTTGTCGTGAATGGGAAGATGAGGTTTATGCATGAGGCTGGCGATGTCAAGATGGATAACGATGAATTTGTTGCTCAATTGATCAAGACTCCCGGGGGTGAGAAATGGCTAGGTGGTAAAACCATAAAGAAGGTTATACGCAAGCCAAACGTGATAAGTTTTGTGGTGTGAATTTTGTCTGATTGTATATATGTGCCTTCGGCATTGGACAAGATGGTGCGTTGACAAAATAGAGTAATATGCATTGTGTTCCTGATCTCTACTCTATTGGATTGAGAAAAAGCTGTTTCAGTGTCTCAACTGATGCATGTGATTTCTTTGTCAAAGAACAGGATCAAATATGAAAATTTGTACTACAATGCAGGATCTCTCATGAGTATTTTGCTATAGATCGACAACTTGCACTTTTGGAAATGTTATCAAACTGTAAGAAGGCTTCTCAAGAGACAAATCGAACAAATGGCGACAAGCCTAGTAATCCAGTGTCATTCTTTTTGTTTCAAGATGTGCTGATTGTTAGAATTCCAGAACAACGATCAGAGGAAACAAAGAGGTTAACATACGTGATAAAGTCTCAATTGTCGGCCAACATTCTATGCCTCAACATCAAAATGAATACACTGTACTTCTGTGATAAAATAAGTTGATTGTTCTAATAATTGGGATGTGGGGTAAGCTGAAGGGCGAGTGAGTATACCATCAAAGAAGTCCGGCAACATTCCATATCAACTTGTAAATAAAGACGACACCCAGAATTTAAGTAAAGAAAGACCATAAATTACCTAACTCGACAACTAATAAGCACACTTCCCTACCTATCAATTCAGATCATTATCTCCGCTTCGATGATAATCAGATTGCATCCCCTCGACTCGAACCCACCAAAAGATACATCCATCTGCATGGACATACCAAAAGGCAGGGTGGAATCTCTCACTCCCAAAGAGGAATACCTCTTGAAAGAAGTATGGCTTCACTTGTTCCACTATTTCGGGTACAATGTAACTCTACCCTCCAAGGCAAAATTGCAGCCTACACATTCTCTCCACAGAAATTTGTCACTGCAGCGAACATCAAGTAACCACAGTCATAAGAGCGGCAAGTTCAAAACGACCAAAAAAAGACATCCCTCCAAGGCGGCCGTAGAAAGGGAAATTTCCGACCGCAGCGAATGCGATATGAACATTAAAACTTCTGCACTGGCTGCAATCAAAGAACTCGTCAAAGGAATTCCTCCAGAAGATGTAGAGAAAAGTTTTTGGTCATTTTTGAGAACCGATTCTCCTGATAATCTGATTTTGCGGTTCATCAGAGCAAGAAAATTCAATCTTGAGGCATCTTTGAAAATGATTTTCAATACCCTCCACTGGAGGATTAAAATCAAAGATGTTGATGATATTTTTTTAGCGGGAGAATTGGAGCCTTTTTTGAAAGATCCGGATTCCGGATTCATTCGGCAATTTAAAAAGCCAAAGTCTGTAATACAGGGAATTGATAAAAAGGGCCGTCCAATTGTTGTTGTAAGGCCAAATTTCCATTTTTCAAATGATCAGACCCAGGACGAAATTGAAAGGTACACTTTGCTGGTGATTGAGTATGCCAGACTTTTTTTGAAAGATCCGGTCGATACATGCTCCATCTTGTTTGACTTGTCGCAGTTTTCCTTGAAGAATATGGACTATGCTCCTGTTAAATTCATGATTGGGTGCTTCGAAGCACACTATCCTGAGTCTTTGGGAGTTGTGATGATTTACAAAGCTCCTATAGTGTTTTCCGGTATATGGAGCATTGTACGTAAATGGCTGGATCCTGTTGTTGCTGCGAAAATCAACTTTTCAAAGAACGTCAAAGAATTGAGCAACTATGTATCGCTAGATAATATTCCTAAACATATCGGTGGAGAGTGTCCCGTTGAGTATGAATACTTAGAGCCAACAAAAGATGCTAATGGGCATGTTGTGGATGACGGTGCAAAGGATAGCATTTTGAGAGAGAGGAATGAGCTGATTGCAGAGTTCAGAGAAACAACGTTACAGTGGATTGCTAGTATAGATCGCTTAGAGAGTGGAAGTCTTCTGAAGCAAAAAATCGCCATTGGAAAGCAGTTGGCAAAGAACTATGTGCAATTAGACCCTTATATTAGGAACAGATCGTTTTACGATAGAAGGGGAGATTTGCCTGATTTCAACCCAAAGGGCATAACACTGACAAATGCTCCTACAACAAGTGAAGACTTGAGGATCAATGGCACCCAAAAGCCTAAGATGAATGGTGTTGAATCCAGTGTGAAGGAACAATCCACATCACCTAAGCAGAACGGCTCAGCGCACACCGAAAGAGGCCCTCCAAGACAAGTTTTCCCTGCACCGTCCTTTCCCAAAAGAGGATACGCGGCTTCCATGTCAAGTGTGGCTACGAACCTGAGCGTCTCGTTTGCAGGCATCTCGTTTGCCAATGACACTATAGAGGAAGACGATGAGGGGGATCAGTTTTTCGATGCCTATGGCGGTTTTGTCGGGTTTTAGGGAATTATTTAACAGTGTATAAAAGTATTGATTTTGCGGAATACTATCTCTGAAGCGAAGTGGAAGAGATGATGTAAGGGCTGAGGCTTTCAATATCAGTTCACGTGATGAGTGCTTATTATGCTTTGACAAAATGTCTGGTCAATTGCGTCTGGCTGTCGATTCCTTTGATTCAAGGATCATATCGAAATTTTTGCTCATGTCAACTGTGTTTATGATTTCTTTGTAAATTAATACAAAACGTCGTTTTGAGTCAAGTGACTGCGAACTCAACGCCTGGGCATAATTCCTTTATAAGAACTCAAGCCTCTTCTGTTTTCAATTTACACTAAGACGTGCAATTGATAGCGGTGCGTATACAAGATGACGGTATGGAGGTTTAGACACTTTTTCCTTCGAGCTGGTTCATTTGATTCTCAGCTGCTTTGAATGCTCACTATTACTGAAAAGTTTTCATGTGTGATTCAGGATCCGGCAAGCCACACATGAGTGACTATCTACTTTGAGGTATTTACTGGCTCAATTCGATGCAAGTATTCACATTGAATAGACATTGAAACCAGCATTTCATTCCTTTTTAATGGGGAATGTCAAGTGCCAGCCACACTAAGGATAATCTGTATCGCATTGCATCTTTGAATTATGACTCAAATTTGACCACGGTTACTGCATATAGATGGCCTTTTTCAAAGCCAGGAGAAACTTAAAAGATGAGGCGGTGACAAATTTATTATATGACAAAAAGGGATTCTCTTGGTGGGCGATTGTTCTGCAAAGATTCGTCACTCACAATATTTATAAAGAAAGAGAGAGGAGCTCACTTTTCCGCGGCAGAAACTTTTATTTTGCAGTCGATACGAAAAAGGAGAATGGCTGCGCCGATAAAGGCCATTATAGAATGTTTTTCTCTGTTTTCTTCATGTGCGACGCCGACCATTTCTCTAGACAAAGCTATGCTTATCAAGGCTCTTGAGGAGGTGCAGAACACTGAAATTGAATTGACGGGAAGAAAATGGTTGAGTCAACTTCTGCTTCAAGGACTGAAGATTTTGAGCATCACCTAAAGTGAACACCTGCCATGGCGATCTTTCAAAAACATCTTTTTTGATTGCCTCTATCTTAGTAATCCTCCTTTAACGCAATGCGATCCACAGACGGATGTCATGACTAAGAGACACTACACCATGCACTCATTGAGCTATATTTGAGCCAAGCGAGTCGTCACTTGACAATATTTTAAAGGGTAACATGTATTGCGCTTTCTATATTCTACTTCGAAAACATCACATCCACACACCCTCTTGATATATTTTTGTATTGTTTGTGCCCCTTGTGATAAAACAGGTAATATGGGCACTAAGATATAGTCGGACTCACTCGAAGTAATGAGAGATATATAAGCTACTAATATAGTCTAGCGTGCATGAACGATATGTGTATGCACTTAATGTCACGTGAGCTTTATATAGACGTAAGTTCCAACACCTTGTTCTCCTTGCGCCTGTTATACTTGCCCTATAAATGACACATCCAGACATAAGAGTAGCTGCATTACACACAAATGAGCGCTGATCCACCACCAAGACTGACTAGAGCCGCAGTTTTAAACATGAGCGCTCAACAATTGCGTGTAGCGATGGAACGCGACTCTGCCCACGACAAAGAGATTATGAGGATTGGCCCTGAAGTGCTCGAAGAAAAGACTCCAGTTCGTTTGGATAACGTTGAAGCAACAATGGAAGAATGCAGAATCCATGTGAACCAGATTGTCAATGGGCAAGTTTGGCTTCGCCAGCAAATGCTGGGACTAGAGAGTAACTTTAATAGGTTTGAGACAAAAATGAACGAGAGTTTCGACATCCTGGAGAAAAAAACGGCTGGATTAGAAACAACGTTGAAAAGCCTTGACATGACTTTCAAGAAGGGCTTCAATCGCATGAACGAGAACCACATGGCCCTGATGGCTCTCGTTAGAGAAAAGTTTCCTGACCTGGAGTTTCCTGAAACTCCAGATGATTAAATTATCTATTCGAGTATTATCTGTAGTTTCTCCAATAATGGTTTTTTATCTTTACTAGACTTGTGTACATGCTTGTTGAATAGTGGTGACGATCAAGGTGGAGTTATGGTTTATCATGTGTAGTATCTGTCATCCCCATCCTCTGAACCAAATAGAGTAAGCTGCAGGTATTTCACTGGCGTTTCAGTTGGAAGACGCTTATCCATTGCTCTGTCACCAATTCCGGAATGGATCCCAAAAAAGACCAGATCAGATCCAAAATCCCCAGGCAGAATATATATATACAACAGACTGCAATGATTGGATTTAGCCTAGCAAGATATTTCTTACATCTACATTTGATTTTAAATTCCTGACCCACTCCTCTGAGTAACTAGTTATCAAAAAACCATACGATTAAAATACAATATCACCACACAGAAAATGGATCACAGTCTGTCTTACTAATCACAACTTCACACTCATCAAAAGAGTGAGAAAACTCTTTTTGAAGCAGTGTCTTCATAACAGAGAGGAACCCACGCTCGGTGTTGGAGTGGTTACAAGCTATAACAGAATTGCCGCTCTCTTTGAGATATAATGCCTCATGGTGAGAAAGCTCTCCCGTGTAGTATAGGTCAGCTTTCAAACCACGAAATAATGAGCCACCTGAGCCTGCGCAGATGGCAATAGTTTTGATATTAGCCTCTTTTCCATGAGACGCAGCCTGAGCCACTTGAACATGGTTCAAGCCAAGACTCGTCTTGACGTTTTCCACCAGCGTAGAAAGAGAAGCGGGTTCCTCTAAAATGACCAATCTCCCCATTCCGGCTCCTTCAAACTGCGGATTGGGTTCAATCACTTTGCTAGAGAACGACTTGTTCTGAGAGATCCCATCTGCTAGCCAATCATTCACTCCACCCACTGCAGCATCGACTGAAGTATGCGGGGAATACACAGATACACCACTGGCAATCAGTTTGATAAGCGATTTTTGTTGCGGGTCACTCGGGGTGATCGATTTCAGCCCTTTGAATATAAAAGGATGATAGGCAACTATAAGATCAGCCTCTTGCTGGATAGCCTCTTCCGCAACAGACGATGTGAGGTCTACTGTCAAAAGAACCGAGAGCTTTTTCGAAACATGCTTGCTAACAGAGGATGCGTCAACAAGAAGTCCGGTGTTATCCCAAGAGCTATCTGCTAATTTAAGCGGATAAAGCTTTTGAATGGCGTTAACGGCTCCCCTTAATTTTTCAGACATGGAAACCGTTTGGCCGGCGCACGACTTTTTTTTGTGTCAGTAAATGTCTTTGTCAGCAGAAGCGTTGGAGAAGATCATCCGAGAACGGCTGAATGCTTCTTTGGTGCAAGTGCAGGATATGTCTGGAGGCTGTGGCCAGGCGTTTGCGGTGATTATAGTGAGCAACTCTTTTGAGAAGAAGAACAAGTTGATGAGGCACAGGATGGTTAATGGGGCACTTAAGGACGAAATAGCCAGTATACATGCATTTACCCAAAAGAACTTTACTGAGGCGGAGTGGAATGAACGCGAGAGCGATTAAGTGTACTGAATTAAGCGTAGCTTGTATACACTAAAAAATGTAATGCTTTGATGAATGGTTTAGGGGTTGTTGTTCTAGGGAAGCTCGAACTGTGACATCTCATCTTGATGGGCTTCTTTTGTCTTTTGTTGAGATTTTAAGGGTAAAGCTTAATCTCTGAGGAGCCCTTGTTTAATCGTATGAAGGCCCAATCTCATTGTAGAAAACCTTACCACTGATTACATGTGCCTGAGTATAGTGCACGATCACGCACAAGACGCATTGGATGTAATCAGCACTCTTTCTATCGGGAAAAGGCAAACTATGATTGTATGTATACAGTGCATGTATGAAGCATACAGTAGACAGATCATGGATCATGCGTGACAAAACTACGTCTTGACCCGTGACATGGATCAAAGTTTGCATGAACGCATGATAGACTCAATGCAATTATTGACTTATGGTTTCATTTTAACATCGAAAACTTCCGATCATGCACACTCGAAAAGTCTTTCTGCTTCAAAGCAGTTATTGGACAATCCTTCCGCCGATAGGGATTATATTCGATAGTGGAAGTGGACCCATAGACTTCGCATCATGCACATGAATTCCAATGAACCAGCCGAGAATTTACCTCAGAGAGCAGGCAGTTGTTCGATATTGCTCACATTGGCAAAAAATGATCTCTCAATAGAGACACTTGGTTTGTATCTATGCTTTTATCAATCAAGTGACTGGACAACTGATAAGATATATGACATGCGTGTGATATATAACGATACAAAGTACGTTAATAAAGCCAACAAGCGGTACCACCCGCAGTACCTTCCTACTTATAGCATCACTCATCTAAACATGTGTGCTATTTTCTTCCAAAACTGAATATCACTAAACTGAGATGTTAATT
>JAJLWQ010000102.1:21108-33478 GCA_030570875.1 Citeromyces matritensis
TTCGGACTTTTCATAGAGATCGACAAGAAGACCAATTCTCCAAGGCCGCAAAAACTGCATTATGGAAAACTCTTTATTGGAGTTGGCTGCAAACACAAGGGTAGCAATGAGGAGAAGTACCATGTGAATGCGAGTCGATTCTACAGCCAACAAATTGAACATCATCGGTAAAAGTTTGGCCAAAAAGTCGTGGTTCTCCACATGCACGAAATTGAGAAACATCCATTTCACTAAAACTGCTTGAACAGGGGAGGATATCTTTTTCAGTTGGGATTTTTTCTTGAAATGAGGAGACTGAATTCCCAGTCCTGCTATGATTTTCATCACCGCGTCATCATCTAACGAGTCGTGCGAGAAAAGCCACTTTTGGATTATGATCTTCTTGAAACGATCAGGAAACGCTGTCTTGTTTTCAGTGGATAGCACAATGTCCAGTAGGCGGTTGATGTCATTGCGACTCGTTCCGTACGTTTCTGCCGCCCTGCTAACATCCAGGAAGATTTTCTCTAGCTCCTCTTTGTGTAGTGTCGAGTCACAGTGGATTTCCCATATTTTCTGTACGCTGTTGTCGATGAGCTGGTAATATTTTGTTTGTTTATTCGACATGATTTATGCATATGCACTATTATGCAAGGTGAGGGCACTCCGTTTTAAGCCTCTATTTTCGATGTCCATTTGTACCTCGATCTTTTTGTTTTTTCTCTGATGAAAATATCATCAACACCCGACATTGACATGCCTTTTTTTTTCTTGGAAATCATGCACAGAGATATGTTTTCAGAATAAGGCTTTAAATAGATTCTGATCTATGTATACTCATAAAAAAGATTGCATGTACAAAACCATTCTTCTCGCATTCTCAACTCTGAGAAATGAACTTTGCTAAGATTTGAATTCTGTATTTTGAGCTAGAACGACAACTGGTTTTGCGTCCAAAATCACATGTGCGATCAAATGGCAATGAGATGTAAATATGCAAGCATAGATGTAAGCAGTAAATCATTGCTGAATTTACACGAATAGAAACCGCTGTGTATATCATACATCCAGTTGCATAAATAGTGATATAGGAATAAAAAAGACAGAAGATTACTTACAAGATGTTCAATTGAGGATTTGAACTCGATCAAAGTGAGGTACTGCAGACTCTCCTGTTCACTAATTGGGGCTTAAATTTGCAAAGATCAAAATAATGCGACTGAAACAGTTGTTCGAAAGGTCTGTCGCGCTGACAAGCCCTATGGATAAACGGCCAGTGAAAAAGAAAAACGGCTTGTATAGACCATAGGCACGTGAAAAGCGCCTGGTCACTTATCAAGTATAGAACGCTCGAGATTCTCAGCAAGACAGTACAAGGCAACCGAGTACCCCGTCATCCCGATAAGCACATTTCCCTAAGGCGTATGCAGTCAAGAGGGAGTTAATTAAAAGGTCTAATGTGGACCGCTCCAGCCGGCTGATGAAGCCGGGGTTGTTGTGTACAGCCGAACCTCCTTACGAGTGGTTAATTAGAAGCCCACTCGATGGTTTAAAGTCCATCGTTATGACGTGTGTCGTCCAGATAGTAAGCAGCTCACGCTGCAGGATCGCCTATATCCGTGTGTCGGAATTGGTAAGACCCCGCTGCAAGTCTAGGCTTGTCCAGCGAGGCTGCATGTAAAAATGGAAGGCTCTAGACCGAGTCATACATGTGCGATCGACGCAAGGTCGCCACAATGTTGGGTTCAGACCTTGGCGTGTTGGGAAAGGAGGAGTGACGGATGAACGGAACTGGTGGGTATATAAGGGAGTGCGTTAGTCGCAGATTGTGCCGAAGCTGAACAACCTTGGAAGTGAACATTTACAGTGGAGCAATATACAATCTTGTGCGAACAGTTACAGTGAACAAATTGAGTTGAGATTATAGTCAATACACATTATGCCTCCACGTCGTTCTAATCCAGGACAATTATAATCTGAAAGATTGTTTCATCTATTGATTTCTAATATAAAAAGTGAGTGAAATGTTCTGTCATTTGATGCATTTCTCTGTAGGGAGTTTTTGAAAGATAAGAGAAGTGACTCGAAACAAGAGTAATGACCGATCAATTTGACTGGGCTTCCGTATGCTAGATATACATTTGAAAAAGCTTCCTTACTCGAGGCTGTTGAATATAGTTGCCGGAGACTATGTTCAGCCTCTCTAGAATCAACCAATAGCAAAAGAACTGTGACTGTATGTGTAAAACGAAGTCACGTATCACTGAGAAATTATTTATGCATTAAAAATCCATCTCTTCTGTGACTTTATTCTCATAAACTAGACCTTTTATGAGTTGAAATGCAAAGGAACATCCCAACACCTATTGTTAAAAGCTTAAATCGTGCATTCCATGCACCATCGGATCTGCGCAAGCAACCTTTTCTCGTATATATATAATAAGCCTTGCGATACGCACATTTTCGCTCATGACTCTCTCAAACCACATTGACCCGGACACTCTGGAGGAACAGATCCTCAGCCAAAATCACGAACTGGTGCGCAAGTATGTTGGTCTGAAGAATAAGCATATCTTGCAAAAGAACAGTCAATGGGGTGAAAAACATGGATCTGGCTCGGCTGGGCTTTCTGGTTACAGGCTGAATGGTATCAGCATGGAGGACAAGTACAGAATTCCCGAATCTGGAATGGACGAGACCTCATCTTTTGAAGCTATTCATGACGACTTGGCATTAGACGGTACGCCTGTATTGAATTTGGCTAGTTTTGTTAATACGCATGTTTCTGAGACTGCAGAAAAATTAATCATTGAAAATCTGGTGAAAAATTTGGCTGACAGTGACGAGTATCCCGTTTTGCAAGAGTTTCACCAAAGATGTATTTCCATTTTGGCCAACTTGTGGAATGCCCCAAAACCTACACACGAAGATGGTAGTCTGAAAAATGCTCTTGGAACCGCCACTACCGGGTCTAGCGAAGCCATCATGCTTGGCGGACTGGCCATGAAGAAAAGATGGCAAGCTAGAAGAAAGAGCGAAAATAAAGATTATTTCCACCCCAACATTATAATGTCATCATGTTGTCAGGTGGCTTTGGAGAAGTTTGCTCGCTATTTTGATGTGGAGGCTAGAATTATCCCGGTTGATCCTAAGTCTGCCTATCTCATGGACCTCTCCAAGTTGAAGGAAAATGTGGACGAGAATACAATTGGTGTGTTTGTCATTGAGGGATCCACCTACACCGGAGGATTTGAAGATGTAGGAAAGGTCAATGCCATCTTGGACGAAGTGGAGAAAGAGAGGGGCTGGAACGTTCCGATCCATGTTGATGGAGCCAGTGGAGGGTTTGTTGCTCCGTTCTTATTCCCAAATCTCAAATGGGATTTCCGTGTACCCAGGGTTTGTTCCATCAATGCATCAGGACACAAATTTGGTCTTGTGTCTGCTGGTTTGGGATGGATTGTGTTCAGAGACCAGTCCATGCTTCCGCAGGAACTCAAGTTTGAACTGCGCTATTTGGGTGGAATCGAAGAGAGTTTCACTCTGAATTTTTCAAGACCAGGGTTCCAGGTTATTCACCAGTACTACAACTTCTTGTCGTTGGGGAGAGAAGGTTACCACTCAGTTTTCGATAACAGTATGACAAATGCTAGAATCTTGTCGAGGTTTCTAGAAGACACCGACTACTTCGATCTGGTGTCCAATCTTCATATGCCTAAAAAGGCTGGTAAAGAGCTTGAAATCAGTGACCATGAAGGCTATTTTGAAGCACTGCCTGTGGTTTCGTTTCAATTCTCTAAACAGTTCCGTGAAAAGTACCCCGGTATTCCTCAAGCAATGGTGTCTACTATGCTGCGGAAAAATGGCTGGATTGTGCCCAATTACCCTCTTCCTCATGCATCTGTGGAGCCTGGAAACGATGACAATGTGGAGATCCTGCGTGTGGTTGTACGTTACAATCTTACTCTTCAGCTGCTGGATAAGCTGATGCACGATATAATCAAGAGCGTGGAGGTATTGACAGATTCTTGTGACCTGATTCAGGAAAAGATGTCTGGAGAAAATTTGGAGTTGAAGGACGCTGTGATTTTCAACATGCTCAGTTCTGTAGCCCTCGACGGCGAGTCTTCGTTGATTGCATTCAAAGACCCAAAAGGTCACAAGGGCAAGCACAAGCATTGGCATCACAGTTTCAGAGGAACTTGTTGAATCTAGTGAAGAGAGCTTGTATAGCAAAAATTATGATTTGGATCTCCATTAAAATATTCAAGTAGAAGGAAGAATATTGTGAACGGCATGGGCATTCATCGAGCTCTGCAAAATAGGAATCAATTAATCTGTCATACGAAACATGTAAGTCTTAAAACATACTACGTAACAAACAGCGTTATACCATAATTCCAGCGAGTTACCTAAGGAGTGATGATTACTTTGCTAGAACTCCAAATTTAAGGAGGATTATTACGACAGCAGTCACCGCTTAGAAGCAGTGATCTGAACATAGTCAACAACCTCGGTTTGAGATCAAACATTACGTTTCACCGCACAGCATGAAAGAAAACGGCATACATAGTTTGTATTTTTGGAAGCCAGTGGCTCCTTGCTATCGAGCGATACTTATTTATGAGATGTCTAAGTGTGCAGTTTTGTATCTGAACTGTTAAAAAAAAGCGAAAATAAAGAAAACTCATTAAAAAATAATCAAATCGATTTAAGCACATTATCCCCGGGAGCACAACCAAGTCTCACCAACGCTTCTAGGATATGCTCCAGAATTTGTTTGATTTGATCTACATCTCTTTTGATCTGCTTAACATCTCTTTTGATTTGATTAACATCTGCTTTGATTCCATCAACTTTGACTGTTACTCGGTTTAAATCGATTCTCAGCCCTTTGTAGTTTGCGTCCACGGAGTTTAACTTATCATTGAAAGTTCTTGAATCATCATTAATAAATCCATCTTCCTCGGCGATGTCACGCTCTTCATCGAATTGTGTTTGCGGGTGACTCGCTTTGTTGTCGATAGAGGCTTGTAATTCCTGCTTCATTTGGATATCATGGTTGACCCGCGCCTCACACTTTAACGTTTCCCAGTACATCTCTCGTTGCAAAGAAATTTGATGCTCTCTGAAAAAAGTGCTCTGTAATTTTCGTGGTGGACGGGAACGGGTGGTGGGTGTTGAAGCCTTTTGCAATAATATGCAAGAGGTGCATATACATGCAGATAAACAGAGTGGAACATCTAACAGAGCAGAAAGTGATGATAAGAGAAGTCTAATTACGAAGGACAGTTGGTGTTTGATTAGTATATAGTTTTAAGGAATAAAATGGATTACCAAGAATACAAGACTAACCTTCAAGTGTGAGAACGCTGTTCATGTTATTGACGCCGTAATATGATTCTATTTTTTGTCGGAATTTTGAGGAATCATAAATATCCGGAAATCTGCGGAAGAGAGGCTAAATTTGTGGCCAATTAATCGTAGCGAGTAGGAGAGTGTGGTCCATAGAGTTGATAAAGGTAAATGTCTGTTCTATTTATGGTAGAAACCCTTGGTATTGCATATGCATGCAGTCCGCATATAGATTATTGTCATATGCGGGGGTTTAAACCAAGTGACTCGAATAACGGTAAAGCAATGGGACGATGAGACCTGGAGTTGTATTTCAGCCTGAATATTCTATGAGTGACGTAGTTATCTAGGTAAAAATCAGTTCTCGGACGTAATCATTGCCCTCGAATCGTTCTAGCAAAAGACGTCAGACTGAAGGTTGGCTTCAACGGTCGAGAGACATAGACAAAAGTGATCGGCCAGAATGTCAATGCATATAGCATAGAAAGGAGAACTGACAGCATAACTACTGGGCGATATATAAAGAGAGGACATTCCTCTAGAGCTATAGCAAAAAACTCTAGTATTTTCCTTTATATCAGAAAGTACAAATTTATACATCACTGATAATGGCAACGAGAATAGTAGAAGGTCCCCAGTAGAACAAATTCATGATAAAGGTGACCTAGCTATGGCTGGTGCTGGTAAGGTCGTCATTTGCGATCCGATCCATCACTCTATCTGGTTCAAAAAACTGGAAATGAATCTAGATCACTTTTGGGACGGACGATAATCTGACCTGTGGATCGTTGCGATCCGGATGGGGCCACTAGTTGGGTAGTTCTGATCAAATCGACCCGGATCGTAAAAGGCACTCCGGATCTAGATATGGATCTGACGACCCTTGAATGGTTCCTCATGTCGTCCACATTAATGAAAAAGAGTACTTTTAAGTAGAAGGAGCGGGTCAAGTCAAGAGGATAGGCATCTTCCACTGTGCTCTGAGACAGAGTTGATAATGTCATAAGAAGCAGATGCGTTTATAGCTTGCAATTTGGAGTTTGAAATCATGACCAGTCCTCAAATCATCTCATTACGCTGCCTATGGCCTATTTTATTGCTTATCCACAATAAACCGCCTTGCAGGTATAATGCATCCTGATGCATCTGTTGTTTACATATATATATACAATTTATCCTTGCGCACAATTTTTCAGATCCACCCCGCGTGACCGGTGCAAATGTCCTTCAACATCAACTGGGAGTCGATCGGAAAGGATTCTCTTTCAAGCTGGACAAAAGACTTACTCAATGACTCCCTCAATACCGGGAAAAGACCCAACGCCCTCTCATCCGACATCAAGATTATCGACCTCAACTTTGGATCGCAAGCTCCAGATTTCGAGATTCTAGAGATTGGTGATCTCGGCCCCGATCGGTTTAGAGGTATTTTCAAATTCAACTACCAGGGAGATGCTTCAATCACTCTCAACACAAAAGTACAGGCTAATCCGCTCAAGATCTTTCAAGACAACTTGGCTGATGACCTAACCGAGATTGAGCCAAGTTGTGAGTTTTCCAATTTTGCTACGCCAAAGTTCGTAATGGCTAACGATGAGTTCAGCATTCCGCTGAATATACGGCTATCGAAAATCAAGCTATCGTCGATTATCATTATAGTTTTTTCCAAGACAAAAGGTCTGACGCTTGTGTTCAAAAACGACCCTCTAGAATCCATTTCCATAAACTCAACTTTTGACAAGATCAAGCCGCTAGCAAACTTTATACAGAAAAAGATAGAAACGCAGATTAGTGAGCTTTTCAAAGAGTTTTTGCCTAATTTGTTGTATAAGTTTTCTTTGCAGTATACGGTGGAAAAATTTGACCAATTCCATCACGATCTTCTGGCAGAGCATCACCAGCACCAGCAGGAGAATCGAGTAAATTTCAACGACATTGATCCAGAGAGGCCGTTGCAGATATCTTCTGGGTCACTGGAGAGACTCGCTTCGCTTGCTCGTTCTAGGCAGACTTTGGCAATGGGGCAAAGTGGTTCTGCGGACAATATGAACCCTGATCTCATTACGAAAAACTATCTCAATGCCATCATGCTCAAGAGTATGGACTACGGGACCACCACAAGAGTGTCTATCAACGATATGAGTTTCCGTTACCTCGACGAGAACCTGGACCTGATTAAGGAGTTTCAGTCTAGAGCCTTTTTCAGAAACGGCGTTAATAACAACTCGTCGGAAATAACTAACCCAAAGAGAAGAGTCATCAAGCTTGGTAAGAGAAAACAGCCCAAACAGTTGGATCCAGATATCTCGCTCGATGAGGAGAGAGAGCCTGAAACTCCCAATACTTCTGAGGAGACTCTAAGCGAGCAGACCATCAAACATCCAACGCCGATCAAACAGACAAAGGAGTTTTTGCCGTCTCCGCTTTACAGCGAGATGAGTAAACCCCGCACACCGCAACAACGGCCCAGCGCTTTGCAGGTGCCGTTTGGGTTCTCCTCTCCTCGTATCGACAAACTCGATGAGCTCAAAATCAATTCGCGGCGGGCGAAACTCGACCAGCTGATGAAACGCGGCACTAACGACCTGCTTATTCACAGAGGGCTTTTCCATCACAATGACTATTTCCCCCCTCCTCCTTATTGGATATGATGGGAGGGAGTGAATGATAGAGAGATTCTACAACGATGATTTGTTACCGCTTTCTGCAAAGATGAGCTTTTCGACTTTCAGTCTTAAATGAGAGGAATCTGCAAAGAATTCTTCAACTGTGAAGTCAGGATCAGGAGGTGAGGACACGATTTATGATTATTTATTTAGAGGAATGCATTAAATACCGCCGGCTTCTCTGTACCATCTGATGGTTCTATCAAACCCGCAACAGGCCAAGCCCTCGTTCGAGCTGTCCCCATCACCCTGTCTGGTACCCTTTGCTATAAAAATAACGGTTGTGACAAGCACATTCTGGTCCTGAGCCAGATCGCTCATTTCTTCATCCGCAACGTCAGAATTCGAAAGAGTTATGGTTGAATCCTTCTCTCTCGTTTCGATATTCCAAACGCGAATCTTGTTGTCATAACCGGCAGAGGCTAAAAATGTGCCGTCCTCATTGAAATCCAACGACAGACACCATCCCTCATGGGCAAAGCCTCCAATCCCCACATTGCTTGAGTGGGTGGTATTGGTCAAAGTTCCCAGAGTCTCACCATACGTAGCATCGTACAGTGTGATGGTCCCATATGATCCGGAATCCCGGCTCACAGCTAATACCCCGTTCCCCCCAGGGGAGTACTTGACGCATCTTGTCATAGTGGAGGAACTTTGCTTGAGACCGGGTGATTCAAACTGGTAAATGGGTTTAAGAGTCTCCAAGTCAAATAGCCCACAATCGCCATTTTCGTATCCTACGGCAAACTGATTAGTCAAAGCGTCCACATCGACGCATGTAGGAAACGAAACCGATTTTGATCCCGGCTGTTCTATTTTACCATGGAGCGAGATATCGATTGTGTTATCTTGAACGGTAACATTGAAAACCGATGCAGAGCCGTCTACGCGCGTCACCACCAATTTGTGGTCTGAAGCGCTTTGCCGGTTTTCGCAAAATTTCAAAGCCCAAAATCGTGCTTTGTCCTTGTTTGTAAATTCTACAGCTTTTAATGAGAGGTCTGCGTAATTGACTCTGAAGATGTAAAGTTCTCCGCTAAATGAAACACAAGCTATCAACGTGACCAGTTCGTTTTCTATCATTGAGTCGAATGTGGACAAGTGGTGCAATCCCACATTGTTCACCTTGTGTGTGAGCACCGGCTCAAAGTGCATAGGCTCAGAATTGGCATTGGACCACAATTTTATGTACCCGTCAGCAGCTATTGATACGGTAAATTTGCGTGTGATGGATATAGAGTAAATGTCAGACTCGTGCGCGAGTCCCTTGACAGCCGTTGAAATGTATTGCTTCCCCATTATGAACCTGAAGGGCTAGACGTTTAGTGTGGTGTGTGGAGGTATGACGTCTGCTGTCAAATGTAGAATCGGAAAGAGCACATGTGTAAAACTCTGATTGTAATATCTACGAAACTTCAAAGTGGTTAGTCTTTCTTTAAAATTTTATATCTTTAAATGTGCAAGCTTCTTCAAATCACTTCGTCGACAAGTCGTTTCCGGGAAACCGAATGTCAAGGGGAAACAATCTTTTCAGCCTCAGCAACCAGCCTAAGCCTTAATAAGCTCAGGTACAACTCAAATCCGCACAAACCGATTACCCTGACTGTATATCTTCTTGAAATAGTCATCACCTTCTTCTAGGCACTTCATAGCCACTTCATAGCCAAGGTGTGCGTTAGTAGCAGGTTGGAACACCTTGGAAGGTCATTGCTGCTAAGCCTTCGCTTCAGAGATAATTTTAATGTTAGGCTCGAAAAGCTTTTACTGACATTTGAGTCACAATTTGTCAGCATAGAGTAAGTATTAAACATAACAAAACATACTACGTAACAAACAGCGTTATACAATAACCCCAGCTAGTTACTCCGAAACATAAGGAGGGAAGTTTACTTGGCAAACCTGTCCACTTCCAGGAAGGAAAATGACGACTGTAGTCACCTTCTAGAAGTAGTGATCTGAGCATAGTCACTCACTTCGGCATAAGACCAAACATTATGCTCCACTGCATATGCGGATGCATACGCATTCAGTAGACCGCATATAGACCAAACTGTCATATGTGAGGAGTTAAACCAAAAGACCTAAACAACGGTCGCTCCATTGGCCGATGAGGCCTGGTGTTGTATTCACAACCCGAATCTCCCATGGGTGAAGTTCTTGCCTAGTCATCTAGCCAGATATCAGTTGTCGGGCCAATATCATCATAGCCCCAGTCCTTATTACATAAGACACCATACCGAGGGTTCGCGCCCTCGGTTTGGATACACAGACAACACTGATTGGCCAATATGACAAGGCACTATGCATATTGCATAAAAGGGAGAATTGGCAGCAAACTACTGGCGGTATATGTAGAGGCAACATTCTTCTCAGTTCGACATGCTATGGTATGCTATCCAATCCAATGTGGACATATCCAAATTCAATCCGGACAACTTGGGTGTTTTTCTATATAGAAGATAATACCTATTTTACACCCATCTACAATGGCAACTAACGAGAATAGCAGTAGCTCCCCAGTGAGACCGATCCATGATGAAGGTGACCCAGCAAGTCATGATGTCATTCTATAGCGGTGAGTCTCAACTGTACAACACCTTTCTTCAAATTCTCAAATTCAAAAGTTTGCTCTATAAAAGTCTACATCAAACGGTTCACACTACAAATGGTCCACCGAAAAATCGCTCGACGGGGTTAAAACATGATGTCATCCTATAGCGAGGGGTTTCAACTGCTCAACACCTTTTTTCAAATCCCCTTTGTATAAAAGTCTGCATCGCACAGTTCACACTACACATGGTCCACCGAAAAATCGCTCGACACGGTCAAGACATGATGTCATTCTATAGCGGGGAGTTTCAACTGTAGAGCACTTTTTTTCAAATCCTCATACTCCTACATTCCCTCTATAAAAGTCTACATCAAACGGTTCGCAGTACATAAGGTCCTCACAAAAATCTCTCGTTGTGGGTAATGAAACGATGGAATTCTATAGCAATGAGGTGCAGCTGCTCAGCACCTTTTTTCAAATCCCCGAACTCCTACATTCTCTGTATAAAAGTCTACATCAAACGGTTCACACTACACATGGTCCACCGAAAAATCGCTCGATGCGGTTATGTCATGATGTCATTCTATAGCGGTGAGTTTCAACTGTACAACACCTTTCTTCAACTTCTCAAATTCAAAAGTTTGCTCTATAAACGTCTGCATCGAATGGTCAAATGAAAGTATTGTAAACCACCAATACACTTGAAAGTTCAGCAAAGCGTATTATTATATAGCGCTGTATCTGAAATACTCAACTGCGGTTTTCAAATCATGAGTTTCGGAGATTTCCTCTACTAAAAAATGGATCAAAGACATAATAGGCGACTGGGTGGGTACACGACCTCGGGCGAGCTTGGGCGAGAAATGGCTTCTCTGAAGTCAAAATCAGTTTACGTCGCCAATTTGACCAAAGTTTTAGATCCTGATTCGGTGATCACAGCAACCTATATGAGATATGCGTGCGGAGAAACTTTTTCTATTAAAAGTTGATTTAAAAATACAAAAAAAGGTCGTGGGGACGCAAATGACGGTATGGTGGGCCACCAAGACACTTGGAAGGTTGCAAAGTGATCTGTTCGTCGTGATGTCGGTTCCTCCTCTGTTGGAGGTTAGATGGCATATTCTGCATACCATAAGACATATCTTAGAAGTTATATTTTGTATGGTTGCACTAAGGCTATTTGTATAGAAAAGTCTGTTTTCCATAGAGACACAAGTCATACGACTATATGCATGCATTCATGGGCGTTATGCACTTCCAGCACCCTCTCCTCGCTCTCGGTTGAAATGTCACTGTCTTAGTCTGGTAATGGTTGCTCCATGTTGGTATATGGTCCGGGTATATGCAATTTTGTACTGTCTTTGTGCGAGGGCAGCCCACTAACACAGGGAAAATTATTTCTCTGACTCACTACAAAGTGCACGAGCGTTCGTCTTTCATGATTCTGCGGATTAAAGACAGGAAAAATCGTTTTTCACTAAAATTGGTATACTGAAATGATCCCTTTTAATTTCGGTATTTGCCTTTTAAGATTTCTTTTGCCTTTGAAGTAAGTTGAGATGAGGAGGAGTGATGGTGAGTTGTGCGGAATGAGTAACAGTTAATACTATGGCCTGCATGGTTGCTTCATCAAAATGCTCTTCAAATGAAAATAGTTCAATATTTGTATGCATTGTAGAGACATGTGTCCGGCACTTTCAGTAACTCATTTCTCAGAAAAATGTGAGTCTTCTTTTCGTTTACCTGCAAACTCTATGGAATATGTATGCTACACATCCAACCGAGACCGAGAAACCATCGTACAGAAAAAGGCTTATAC
>JAJLWQ010000103.1:0-10106 GCA_030570875.1 Citeromyces matritensis
CTCCTCACCTTTACAATACTCAACTCCTCATCTTTCGACACCGGCTCACTCAAAGGCTCTGTAGGACGCACATCCATAATCTCTACATCTTTGGAAAACTTGACCGGCGCATTGGAAAACTCAATCGTTTCGATAGATATATCCTGAGGAAGGTTTGGCTCTGGCCCCATTGGAATAGAGTCAATGTCAATCTCCTTTCCCAAAATCACACCCAGTATAATGACGCATGCCACTTTGGAAATCACCAACGAGTTCTCCTTGCAATATGAACCAGCACAACAGAGAGGACACCCTATTTCGCATTCGCAGTTGAGAGTCTTTTCCAACGCCATAGCCAAAATCTCGTCAGCCTTACTTAAAATCTTTAAAGAAAGACCAGAACCGCCTGGACCGCCTTGTGAGTCGTAGAAAACCAGCCTTGCAGCACGCTTTCTCTTGGTTTGTCTTTTGGCAAACTCCTTTTCAGCCGCTTTGCACTCTGTCTGGATCTCGTCTATAGAACTCATTATAAAAAGCGGCAGGACGTTTATTATGGCGTGCTGTGCTGCATGGATCCCTGCCGCCATGTGGAGCCGCTTGAAAGAAACAATCTCTATAGCCTTGCGAGGTATATCGATCCACATTCCTTTGGAATGGATCTTTACAGGCGGATTGTGCACTTCAACAGCGTCCAAAATCCGTTTGTGTCTGTCTATCTTGAAGAAGCCGAAAACTATAATGGTTGTTTGGATTTTCCCAAAGTAAACAGGCACATCGCTGTGCCATAGAGAACGCACTTTCTCAATCTGCTTAGGGTCCACGTCTGTAAAGTCTCGCTGCGATGTTATCCAGTCTACATTCACTCGCACCACTTTGGCAAACCTGCCGTCCGGATTGAACTCCTTAACGAGGTACGGCAGACCTTGGTGGATAAAGATTCCTCCGTCGTAAAGCGTAAAGCTCGTTCTTGAAGCCTCCACTTCTTCAATAACGACGTTGCGGTCGTTCGTAATATCTACAACAGCGTACACGTCCTCCTCCACTGACCTCAGAGAGACATGCGAAGGAGGCCACGGAAGCAAGTGAGGAGATACAGAAAACTTGTCGTCTTGTTGGGACAATTTCGCAATCACACCATCGCAGTCTATGATCCCTTTCAAGAAACAAAGAGCTTCGTCTTTGGAAAAGGGCTTTTCAAAAGCGGCACACTGCAACTGAGGCTCAGCCACTACAAGGTTTTGCAAGTCAAGGTAGATGTCCTGGTACTCCACGCTTAGCAGCTTGTGTGGCTTTTCCATGTAGTGCTGGTTGACGGGATCGTCTCCGCCTACGAAAAGCGTCAAAGAGTCCTTGGACCGTCTTCCTGCTCTTCCGCTCTGCTGATGGAAATTTGCTAGTGAAAGAGGGAACCCGCATACTAACACACAGTCCAAAACGCCTATATCTATACCGAGCTCTAGTGCGTTTGTGGAAATGACAACTTTCAGGTTCCCACTAAACATCTGCGACTCGATCGCACGCCGGTCCTGCAAGGAGTATCCTCCCCGGTAACTCATAACGTCCGAAAGCAAATCTTCGCGATTCATCTGTTTGAGCATATGGCGTATCTCACGCATTAACAGCTCCACTACCCTTCGCACCATGCAGAATACAATGGTACGAACGTTGTCCTGCAGCAGCTCTACAACTAGTTTGGCCGTCTCTACGATAAAAGACTCTCTGCCCTCTCTAGGGTCGTTTGCATCCTTCAACGGAGGGTTCCAAACAACAAGATGCCGCGTTCCACGAGGACTTCCATCCTCACAGATATGCTCGATTGAGTCTTGTTCGATGCCAAAAATCGAGTGCATGTGCAGTTTCGGGTTGGGTAGAGTGGCAGAACACGCTATGTACTTTGTATCGCCATTCAAAAGTCTCTGTAGCCTTCTCATAACGTATGCCATGTGAGCTCCAAAGACCCCAGAGTACATGTGCAGTTCGTCCACTACAACTAGCTTCAAGTTCCGCAAGAACCGGTCCCACATGGCGTGGTTGGGCAATATCGAACTGTGCAGCATGTCCGGATTCGTAAAGATGATGGACGCACGGTTCCGTACATAGTTTCTATCCTCTTTGGACGTGTCGCCGTCGTAAGTATCTGCCACTATGTCGAGGTCTGCAATACACGCGATTAGCTCGTTCATGGCGCGTTTCTGATCCTGTGCCAAAGCTTTTGTTGGAAACACAAATATACCAGTAGCATTACTGTCGTTGAGAATCTCGTTGAGAATAGGCAGCTGGTATATAAGGGACTTGCCCGACGACGTGGATGTGCTCACAATGACGTTTTTCCCTATATCCAAAGCGTTCAATGCCTGCGCTTGGTGAGTATAGAGGTCTGTTACGCCCTTCCACGCTTGAAGCCCTTCCAAAAGTGAAGGGTGGAGACCATTTACAAGATGGGCATACTCTGCTGCCTTTGTTGGTTCCGTGTACTCGGCCTTGACTTGGTCTCGGTAGAACGAACACGTTTTGAGTTTCTCGATAACTTCCGGTATGGGAGGCCTTTCTTCTGTAGAGGACCCACCTTTGAGTAGAACATCCATAGGATCTTCGTAAACTATAGGAGTGGGCAAGACACTTTTCTTTGCCAATTCCAAGTCTGCATCCAAACCCTCAGACACACAGTCCTGGAGAAAATTGCTTACGGCAATCTCAAACTTTTCGTTTCTCTTTACAATCAGTCGCTTTATGGACTCTGGTTTATACGTAGGCAATTTAACAGGGCCTCTATACGATGGGCCGGTTTTCCTCAGGTTTCCATCGAGGAATTCGAATAAAAGAAGCTGTGCGGACTGTGTGGGACCTTCCAATTCAAAGATATCGCTCTCTTTCTGTCTCGATCGCTCCTCCTCGATCACAATCTGATTCTCGTCAACGTAGTCGAAAAAAGTTTCATCGGGCAAGAGGTGGCGTATCTTTGCGATATCCAAATGAGTTAGGTCTCTTTTAATGGCGGTCTCAGCAGACGGCTTGAGTACGTCGAACGTGGTGACGATGTGCTTTCTAGAGCAGAGAAATGTAAAATACGAGTTTATGTGGAAATGGATGGTTTCCAGTTCTTTAAACGATTGGGGCCATTGTGATTTTGGAATGACTGTGTTTTTTCGTTTCATTCAATCGAAGCAAACTGAAGCGAAGCGGAAGTGTGTGAGAAATCTATTCATGCACGATTTCTCAAATGCACGCAGTAGTATAATGTGTAAGGTTATCGCAGTACAAGAGACGGGGTCGGTAATATAGTGAATGATGTGCACTTTTGCGGGTTTGTTCTTCCAAACACAAAAGGGCTCGTACCACCGTCTGTACTTTGGATCAGGTAATGTCAGAAAGATGGTCCATGCTTCCCATGAATAATTATGTTCCAAGTAGGGATCCTGACGTTCTTGAGACCTGGTCTGGATCGGATCTCACAATCTCATGACCTTGAGGAGAACAGGCTTTATGCAAACTGCTCTAAAGAGTTTTTTGAGATTAGCTTCGACCATTTTTTACCCCTTCAATGACAGCCCATTTATGATCAACTGTTTCTAGACAAAACCAGCTTTTAGGCAACAAAAAGGTGATCCTTATATTTCCTTTTCGTGCCCTTTGTGCCCTTTGTGTGCCCTTCACTCCATTTTACAGACAATGCATTAGACTAGGTATAGAATCTCTTAATGAGCAGCATCTTACAGGACAAGATTCTGGCGAGACACATGCCATACAGCATATAAATGAGAGGATCGGTAGTATAAAGATGATAATATGAAGATGGTACAAGGGCAAAAGGTTCCAACTTGATGATGATGCAAATTATGCTAAACTGCTTCACTGCTAGGTCCTAGACACTTTTTAAACAAACGATTAGGTAAATCATTACTCATGCAATCGCATCATTCCTTTCACAAACATACAAGGTCACCCCATGCATACCTTAAGAAGAGTTGAGGGTGAAGAGTTTGGCTATGTCCTCAAGGCCACAATCACTCCACTTGTCCATATCAGCGAATCTGTCAAAAATTGCGACGAGGGTTTACCGAGGAGTATAGAGTAATGATTGCATGTAGTTCAAAGGAGAAGAGAACTGAAAGCATTTCAATACTTTAATATGATCCTTATCGCGTGTGTAATGGCTTCTTTACCGGTGGCATTGGTGCATTGTAGAAGAGTGAGATTATTGAAGCGTGGCGGAAATGATCGCACAACGCAATGGATCATCCTTTTTACCGATAAAATTGGTCTGTGGATTGTCGAGGAGCGTATTTGAAGATGCAACATTCTCCTATGGACATATGAATTTCAAACACAACTTCTCTGAGTATACAAGACACTACCCACCTCAAGCCCATTACTCATGGTGGCCTAATTTGGAGAAGTCCATGAAAAGACTGTTCCATGATGCTGAGCCTTTTCGATTGATTTTGATGCCCCAATGATTCAAGTACATCAACTCATCAATCAATTTTGCTGGATGACAACTGAGTCCGTAACAGCTCTTTGTCTTTATTTACACTTTCGGGGAGAGATTTTTTCTCATAGTAGCCTTTCGACTAGCGGACGATCTCACGACGCAGTAGTTATCTTTTCTTTTTGATTAACTTTGATCTGTGGATGGTCGGGGAGTGAAGCGGAGATGATCGTATGATTATGGTTTATTTCCTGTTCACTCATGACAATAGTCTCTGGTTTATCGTCAAATGTGCTTTACAGTGGAGGAAGAAGTACGAGAGATTGATGAGTTTGGCTCACTAGATTTTCTATTTCTTCTCTTGTTTTTTGTTTACTTCTCACTCGTGTCCATACATTCATCGCATTGAAAAATTCTAGTCTCTGTCATATTACAATCAAATAGAGAAGGTATTTACTTGAGACAGGAGGTTACTTTTCGTTCTTGGCCTTTCATCATTATATCACGTCTGGTTCCCACAGCTGAGTCACGAGGCTCGAGTATCGTTCCTCGCCCACTCAAGATGGAACAAATAAGTACTGCTTGGTCACCAATGGTCTCTATGATCATAACTGGTAATACCTACGTAACATTAGTCCTATATTCTGACTTCTAAAATTTTATCGAGGGATCCCAGGAAAGTGCCTATAGGTTTGTCGTGCACGACAAGCTCCACTGTATATGAGACCGGATGGAGTTGCTCTATATACCCTACTACGCTACCAACTGAGATGGTTTCTCAAAAAATACAAAGCTCATCTCAATGAGATGGGATACAACTTCTTCCATTCTCTCATTAGTTGAACTCAAACAAGGTTTCCAAGGAGGAACTCTTTTGGGTCCTAAAATGGAGCACTTATACCAAATCATCACGAGCTTGAACGAGGAGAACGGTTCGCGGCTTGAGGCAATAGGAAACCACAACGAGCTTGATTTTTCAAATCTCATAGAGTCTGCAAAGAACGACCTCAAAGAAGATTCTGTGCCCCAAAAAGTGAATAGCGTATTTTGAAGGTGTTTTATTGTCGTGAACAGTATACCTGGCTTTTACGAGGTACGTACAGATAGGACGTTTTGAGATACCTCCGTCTAGTCGCTTCAAGATCTCTGAATGACCAAATTCAATTGAGTGGAAATTGCACACTTCAAGTTATTTCAGTCAGTCAAATTTTATTGATGTGATGGATTGATATGTAAATCCATCAAGTATAGCTCTACTTTCGCGTTCTTCCCTTCTACAGGGAAGAGAAAGATCCACCAGTACAAGACACTGGAGCCTGACTGACTTGAGAATCAATACACCTTTGACATGCTATCAACTAACCTACTAACCCATCTCTTGCTAATTTTAATGGCATAATTCTTCAGCCTCTGAAGGCTCTACTGCAGGCTCACTCTAGGAAAAAACGCGCAAATCAGGCTGCTGTTGCATAAATGGTGCATGATTGCGCATAGACGTGCATACATCTTGTCCCGTCCAATAACACTCTGTAGGGCCCAAGAACCCTTGAAAATTGGTCAATGAAACCACAGTAACCTCTTGAAAACATGGTACAACTTTAGGAAAATACCTCACCCGCAGGGTGCAAGTCCGCGGGGAATTATCGCATTGTACGCACACACGTGACACACCATCAGTTGATGCATGAGAGTTTCAAAGGAGGGATCTCATCGCCTCCCCGTCAAGTCGATCACTCAAGAATTCCACGTTTGATGAGGAACCACAAACGATCATCTCTTCCGCTTCGCTTCAGAGATAACACCAGCTCACGCCGGTGTCACAGGATTACATCGGGTCACACCACTCCACCCTCACACCACCCTGCACCGCATCACATGATTGGTGGCAATATATAAGAAGGGATGCGCACCCCCTTTTCCAACACATCAAAGATGGCTATTCAAAAAGTATTTTCACGTTACGTTTACGACTCCAGAGGAAACCCAACCGTTGAGGTTGACCTCACCACCGACAAGGGACTTTTCCGTTCCATTGTGCCATCCGGAGCTTCCACCGGTGTCCACGAGGCCCTTGAACTCCGTGACGGTGACAAGTCCAAGTGGCTTGGAAAGGGTGTCTTGAAAGCCGTTGCCAACGTCAACGACATCATTGCACCAGCCGTTGTGAAGAAGAACTTGGACGTTACCAACCAAGTTGAGGCTGACGCCTTCTTGAACTCTTTGGACGGAACCCCAAACAAGTCCAAGCTTGGAGCTAACGCCATTCTTGGTGTTTCTTTGGCCATTGCCAAGGCCGGTGCTGCCGAAAAGGGTGTTCCATTGTACGCCCACTTGGCCGATCTTGCCGGTACCAAGCAGCCATACGTTTTGCCAGTTCCATTCCAAAACGTGTTGAACGGTGGTTCTCACGCCGGTGGAGCTCTTGCCTTCCAAGAGTTTATGATTGTTCCAACCGACGCCCCATCTTTCTCTGAGGCTTTGAGAATCGGTTCTGAAGTTTACCACAACTTGAAGTCGCTCGCCAAGAAGGAGTACGGCCAATCTGCCGGAAACGTTGGTGACGAAGGTGGTGTTGCTCCAGACATTACCACCGCACAAGAGGCTCTTGAGCTCATCATGTCCGCCATCAAGAAGGCCGGATACGAGGGACGTGTCGGAATCGCTTTGGACGTTGCCTCCTCTGAATTCTACAAAGACGGCAAGTACGACTTGGACTTCAAGAACCCAGACTCTGACAAGTCCAAGTGGCTCACCGGACCACAATTGGCTGACTTGTACAACCAGCTCACTGAAAAGTACCCAATTGTCTCCATCGAGGACCCATTCGCTGAGGACGACTGGGATGCCTGGTCTCACTTCTTTGCCAACTCCAAGATCCAGATCGTTGGTGATGACTTGACCGTTACCAACCCAATCAGAATCAAGGAGGCCATCGAGAAGAAGTGTGCCAACGCTTTGCTGCTCAAGGTTAACCAAATCGGTTCTCTCTCCGAGTCCATCAACGCTGCCAACGACTCTTACAAGGCCGGATGGGGTGTCATGGTTTCTCACAGATCCGGTGAGACTGAAGACACCTTTATCGCTGACTTGGCTGTCGGTCTGAGATCCGGCCAAATCAAGACCGGTGCTCCAGCTAGATCTGAGAGATTGGCCAAACTTAACCAGATCCTCAGAATCGAACAGGAACTCGGTGACAAGGCTATCTACGCCGGTAAGGACTTTCACAAATCTGCCGCTATCTAAGTGTGTAGGAATGATATGAGATAATTTGTTTATGGCGATATTGGCGATCATTGGCGATCATTGAAGCGTAGCGGAAATGATCGCTTCAATGACCGACAAGAGGTATTCTCTTTTTCGCCGATGACATTGTTTGTATTGTAGAGGCGTGAGGTCAAGCGTAACTGTGAATCATCTCTAAAGATTATGCTTCAAAGATCATCTCGTGATCAGTGTTTTACAAGACTTTCAACCAAAGGGGAAAGTAGTGGAATAGTCTCTCTACAAGCCCATGAATGCCGGCCTAACCCATAGAAGAAACTCCTGTTTGAACAAAGGTTCACCTGAGGAGTATGCAGTAATAGTTGTTGGCATCCTGTTCATATGCAGTAATATGCATCTCGACCATGATTATGCATCGATAGTGCGTCAAAAACGTCTGGTAGGCAAAAATTCACAAAGATATAAAAAATTTATGGTTCAGAGGGGACGAAAAACACTTAGTTTTTGAAACTGTGTAATTCAAATCATGCATTTCCTTTTCACCGATGGCTTTGTTCTGTGGATTGTGAGATCATTGATCGAATGACGTCCCTAGCTTTTTTAGCACCATGACACACACAATATTGTGTGGCCACCGGAAAGACGAGTGGAGTGGGTTCCGCTCAGCATGATGGATCTTTTAGATGGATTCTGGAATGAAATCCCCGCTAATGACGTGCAGAGAAGGCCCAATGCAACTTTCAGATTCATCATTGGTAATTTCAGTCCTTTTTCCTAACGGTGATGGAGGTCGTGAATTGTTGCTGATCTCCCCTAGCAGTCAATCTCGCTTTGAAAGTCTCACCCTGTAGACCTTTGCGACTTAATACCCATCGGGTCGGGGAAGTCTTCGTCAGGATATCTGCCGTAGGCTTGAAGATCGGCTTGTTTGACCAAGTCTGGAGCCTTGCATGTGCTGCCAATTCGGTTTGAATTATTGGTCTGTAGCTTATCATCAAACGTACTTTACAGTGGAGGATGGAGAAGTACACATTGATAAGTTCAGCTCATTTCCTCTTTGGTTGAAAGAAACGGATTAAAGACTTTCCATGACAAGACGTGTGCAAAACATGAGTGAGAAAGAAAACGCTCCAATTGTTCAGTACAATGAGTCCGTCTAGTCTCACGAGCAGACGCCACTACGTTGTCGAACACCGAAGATGATGAGGCCACTGAGCATGAGGATTCCATTCTGCTATCAATCATGGCCCATGCTATGTTCACACAAAATTTGTGAGTAGAACCGGGCGGGATTCTTAATAACGCTAGAGGCACTGTATCCGTTTTAAACCTCACGTGGAATCCTTGGGTGTTTACGCCATAATCTTGGTTAGATTTGACTTCTGCTTCTTTGCTCAATCTTGAACAAGGCGTAGTGCCCAGATTCAGACCCGGTGACATGAAAAAAAGACTGCCATCATTAACCCTCTGATCGTTTTTCGCAAGCTCTTATGTGAGAAGTCGACCTCACGTCTCAGGCCAGTGGTGAACGGATTGTCTTCAGTTTTTCCGTGTGATTCTGCAATCTGAAAAGGAGTTGTCCCATTTTTATCTACCGAGTCTATTTGCCTTGCTTTGGCCTACGGTGTGAGCTTAAAGGTTTGCGGTCATAATGCTCCTCGCTCCACAAAGTGAGCTGCTCCTTTGAGCTGTTTTTAATCACTCTAACTCTTCAAGGCGGAACGGAAAGGCTACTGAACTATTTATGACATTGCCTTTTGGTCATTGCCTTTTGGTCATTGCCTTTTGGTCATTAACTTTATGATTCAATTCTCATTCTATAATTTAGCGTAAAGGTTGGTGAACATTTGTACTTTGCCTTCGAGTGCTCTTTCATTCTCCCCTCATGTTGATGAAATATAGGGCTAGTTCTTGATAAAGTGCTGTTAACCGTGTAGTCTCAATGGCATTTTGAGACAACCCTACTCAATCTGCTGAAAGTACATGGTCAGCTACAACAGAAACTTTTTCGGTGATTATATACTTTCTTCACATCACAATATACCCCCGGTCTAAATGAGGACAAAGCATGTGGTTAATGAGAGTTTAATCATTGGGACAAAAAACTAACAGTCAATTGCATCAAGCTCAAAAAAAAAAATAGTCAAAGGATATATGTTTATCTCGGATATCCGTATATTCTAGCACAAAAATATGAATGACGTTTTTTGATGTTAATGTGACTTCATAGGCTAATGCCTCAGCTGGCCGAGCGATGGTATCGATGTATCATGTTCAACGAATTAAGCTCGCATGTTGGCAGTTGGCGGATAGAAGAAGTGAGTTTACATGAATTGACGCAGGATCTGACTTATCCTCCAACAAGGATACACATAATCTAGCAGAACGACACCAAACTAATTTGATCGTTTCCAAACATCATTTAAATGATGTTGAATCTTTGGTCAGTGGATTTACTACAAAATAAGCCCGCAGG
>JAJLWQ010000103.1:10126-26858 GCA_030570875.1 Citeromyces matritensis
TCTTTGGCCATTGCCAAGGCCGGTGCTGCCGAAAAGGGTGTTCCATTGTACGCCCACTTGGCCGATCTTGCCGGTACCAAGCAGCCATACGTTTTGCCAGTTCCATTCCAAAACGTGTTGAACGGTGGTTCTCACGCCGGTGGAGCTCTTGCCTTCCAAGAGTTTATGATTGTTCCAACCGACGCCCCATCTTTCTCTGAGGCTTTGAGAATCGGTTCTGAAGTTTACCACAACTTGAAGTCGCTCGCCAAGAAGGAGTACGGCCAATCTGCCGGAAACGTTGGTGACGAAGGTGGTGTTGCTCCAGACATTACCACCGCACAAGAGGCTCTTGAGCTCATCATGTCCGCCATCAAGAAGGCCGGATACGAGGGACGTGTCGGAATCGCTTTGGACGTTGCCTCCTCTGAATTCTACAAAGACGGCAAGTACGACTTGGACTTCAAGAACCCAGACTCTGACAAGTCCAAGTGGCTCACCGGACCACAATTGGCTGACTTGTACAACCAGCTCACTGAAAAGTACCCAATTGTCTCCATCGAGGACCCATTCGCTGAGGACGACTGGGATGCCTGGTCTCACTTCTTTGCCAACTCCAAGATCCAGATCGTTGGTGATGACTTGACCGTTACCAACCCAATCAGAATCAAGGAGGCCATCGAGAAGAAGTGTGCCAACGCTTTGCTGCTCAAGGTTAACCAAATCGGTTCTCTCTCCGAGTCCATCAACGCTGCCAACGACTCTTACAAGGCCGGATGGGGTGTCATGGTTTCTCACAGATCCGGTGAGACTGAAGACACCTTTATCGCTGACTTGGCTGTCGGTCTGAGATCCGGCCAAATCAAGACCGGTGCTCCAGCTAGATCTGAGAGATTGGCCAAACTTAACCAGATCCTCAGAATCGAACAGGAACTCGGTGACAAGGCTATCTACGCCGGTAAGGACTTTCACAAATCTGCCGCTATCTAAGTGTGTAGGAATGATATGAGATAATTTGTTTATGGCGATCATTGGCGATCATTGGCGATCATTGAAGCGTAGCGGAAATGATCGCTTCAATGACCGACAAGAGGGATTCTTTTTTTCACCGATGACATTGTTTGTATTGTAGAGGCGTGAGGTCAAGCGTAACTGTGAATCATCTCTAAAGATTATGAAGATCATCTCGTGATCAGTGTTTTACAATACTTTCAACCAAAGGGGAAAGTAGTGGAATAGTCTCTCTACAAACCACGAATGCCGGCCTCTAACTCATAGGATGATCCTATTTGCGACAAACTTTACGTGAGGAGTATACTGTAATAGTCGCATAACTATCATCTTCCATATGCAGTAATATGCATCTCTAACGTGCATTGTGCATGCAAAAACCGTCAGGTAAGGAAAAAATCACCATATAAGAATTTATAGTTCCAAGGGGACTAAAATCACTTCAAGTTTTGAAACTATGTAATCCTAATCATGGATTTCATTTCGCCGATGGCGTTGTTCTGTGGATAGATCATTGAAGCGTCGCACGACGTAATCTTTCCTTTTTATCACCATGACAATGGTCTGTGGCTTATCGTCAAACAAGCTTTACAGCGGAGGATGGAGAAGGACGAGAGGTTGATAAATCTAGCTCATTTGATTTTTGTTTCCTCTTTTTTGTTTTTCGTTGCCTTCGCTGGCTCGTGTTTAGTCGAAAGAAACAGGTAAAAGGCTTTTCATGTCAAGACGTGTGCAATCTGGGAACTGCAAGCTGAGATCTTTGTTTTTTTTTCTCATTACCATGCCCGAGCTGAAGATGTAGATGTAAAGTTTACCAGAGCGTGCGGTTTTAGAAAGGCTGATAAGTACGGTCATCTTGAAAAGGCCAGCAGTGTTGAAGAAAATGCTGTGTTCGACAAGAATCTCCAATTGTTCAATACAATCAGGCCGTTTAGTTTCAAGAAGCGGGCGGAGTTCTTAATAACGCTAGAGGCACTGTATCCGTTTTCAAACCTCACGTGGAATCCTTGGGTGTTTACGCCATAATCTTGGTTAGATTTGACTTCTACACTGGTTCTTCTTTGCTCAATCTTGAACAAGGTGTAGTGCCCAGATTTAGGGGCGGTGACATGAAAGGAAGACTGCCATCATTAACCCTCTACTCGTTGTTCACTTTTTTTGAGAAGTCGACCTCTCGTCTCATGAAAACTACCATTGTTGGACATAAACGAAGATATGTCACGTGACACAGAAAAGCAGTTACAGTGTCATGTCATCCAATGGCTATCGTAGATAAATCTTTAGTGTAAATACGCGCAGAAAGTATTTTCTGTGCGCAACTCTATCTCAATAGACTATCACCAGCTACTCCTTGTAGTAGGTATTTTTAACCATCCTGTGATGAACACATCTTCTTCACTTTTTCCGTGTGATTCTGCAATCTGAAAACGAGTTGTCCCATTTTCATCTACCGAGTCCATTTTGCCTTCCTTTGACCGTACGGTGTGAGCTAAATGGTTTGCGGTCATAATGCTCCTCGCTCCACAAAGTGAGCTGGTCTTTTGAGCTATTTTCAATCAATCTGACCCTTCAAGGTAGGAAAGGCTAATGAACTATTTAGGTCATCGCCTTTGGCCGTTCACTTATCCTCGTCTCCCATTGAATTCTATGGTATTGCGTAAAGTGCAGTGAACATTTGTACTTTGTCTTCGAGTGCTCTTTCATTCTCCCCTCATGTTGATGAAATATAGGGCTAGTTCATGATAAAGCGCTGTCAATTGTGTAGTCTCAATGGCAGTTTCGGACGGCCCTACTTACTTCGCTACAGTACATGGTCAGCTACAACAGAAACTTTTATTAAAGTGATTATATACTTTCTTCACATCACAATATACCCCCGGTCTAAATGAGGACAAAGCATGTGGTTAATGAGAGTTTAATCATTGGGACAAAAAACTAACAGTCAATTGCATCAAGCTCAAAAAAAAAAATAGTCAAAGGATATATGTTTATCTCGGATATCCGTATATTCTAGCACAAAAATATGAATGACGTTTTTTGATGTTAATGTGACTTCATAGGCTAATGCCTCAGCTGGCCGAGCGATGGTATCGATGTATCATGTTCAACGAATTAAGCTCGCATGTTGGCAGTTGGCGGATAGAAGAAGTGAGTTTACATGAATTGACGCAGGATCTGACTTATCCTCCAACAAGGATACACATAATCTAGCAGAACGACACCAAACTAATTTGATCGTTTCCAAACATCATTTAAATGATGTTGAATCTTTGGTCAGTGGATTTACTACAAAATAAGCCCGCAGGTATATAAGATTTCGTATCTTGGTTGAGTTGAACTTTTATGTAAAAAAAAAAAAAAAAATTCACCGCTTGTACTTAGGAGCTTGCCAAAAACTCAGTTTTTTGCATTGCAGGTTGAAGGACAAACCTTTGTAGAGAACACAGACGAAATAATCAGACAAGTCAGTCTAAAATTAAAAGTTGTGCAAGACAAAAAGAAATGGACGAATCCGGATTCGAACCGGAGACCTCTCCCATGCTAAGGGAGCGCGCTACCAACTACGCCATACGCCCTTATTGAGAACGCAGACGGAGTACCAATACATGTCGACACAGGCATAAGCCAAGAAAACGGCTTTTTCTGTGTCAAGACTCATACGATACCACAATCTTCTCTGAAATGCCCTTTTAGCTAGAGTTAAACACTCAAAACAAGTGGCAACGTGCATTTCATATAGAGAGCATTGCATCCTCGATCAGTGATCGAAAAGTTCTGAGAGATGAATAAGAAGATAAACATTGAGTGTAAGATGAAGAGCCGAGCCAAAATAAACTTTGCCCAACATTGCACTTTCATTTCGGGCATGCCTTTTACTGATGCAAGTGCACTGTACGTGCGTTACTAATGATCTTGCTTCTCAGCTTACGCTTCGTCGCAAATGAAAACCACCCAAAAATACATTTTCTCGTAATAGAACATGTTGTTTCAATGCTAATTGGTCTCACAACGAATTCTCTGGGTCCAGACCTGTATACCCTCTGAAATCCAGCACCACTTCTCCGTCCTTGCACTTTATACAGTGGTCGAGGTGAGACTTTTTCAGAAACCCACTCACTTCAAAATCTCTCAATCTAAACTCATAAACCAAAAACTCCAACAAAAGCTCCTCATAGTTGTCCAGAATAACATCGAGTGCTTTCCGTCGCTGATCGTATATGACATCCTGGCACACACACCAAAGCATCGGTATAACTTCCGAGAGGTTGTACCAGCTCACGAAAAAGTCGTGGTAGTTTTGATTTCGATACGAAGCATACAGATTCTCGAGCAACGTTTTGGTGTCTGATACAAAATGCGAAGGATACGATTGGAAAAGTTTGAGTACCTTGTCCATTTCCGGCTCGTTACTCATCACGAGGCATCCCAATATACACACAAACTCATCTTTCCGTTTGAGCTGTGAATCTTTATTCTTTAGCATTTCCGGGTACACAGTAAAGCACAGTTTGTTTAAACCAGAGGAGAATATTTTGTCTATATCTCCATGCTTTAGTTGTAACGTGAGTCGCGACTCCAAGACAAGCGCTATTAATAAGTTGACAACGCCCAAAGAGTCCAGTTGTCTCTCTAGGGTCAAGAATTGGGATTTTAGGTTTATATACAGATCTTTTTCTCTTGCCTCTTCATCATGCAAATTGATGCATTTTTTGATCAAAGTCTCGTACTGTGTCATGCACCACTTGACTTTGTCTAAGGATTCAGGGACTTTACCGTTTGAGCCCTTAGTGAGATTTTTTAATGTTAGATTTTCGCCCGTTGAAGGGTCTTTGAGCATGTCCCCCTCATCATCATTAGGCCCGTCTTCCTCATCCGTCTTTTTGCGATTACAGTAAAGCTCCAAAGGCCCTCCGTCAAAGTAGGGGAGTTTTTGGCTGGCCCAATTGTTGAGCCATGTCTTTTCCTGTTTGAGAGCGCCTGTGATTATTTCTCTGATCTGTGCATTTACAATCCCTTGCTCGTCTTCAGAGAGATTTTGAGCTCGAATGGTTTGAGCTTCTACCCAATTTTTTAAAGCTGGTGGATAAGACATCGCTGAATGGTGTAAGGAGGCATATAAATTCTGTGAATGTACTCACAAAGGTTGTATCAACGCGGCTAAGCTGAGAAACATAGATAAAAAATGATTTCTGTACCTTGAAAAGCGTGCTTAATCGACTTATGTGAGTTTCGGCTGAATTAATTCTCCTGCTGACTGAAACTTTGGCCTTGATAGACTGGTGCAAGGTGGTTCAGGGATGTAGACAGTAATCCTCGATTGATAAATCTCTTTAATATGTCCCTCGACACTCAACCCTACAGCAAACGTGCTTTAGCATTCATTGATGAGTACCTGCTCACTGCTTTCTCGAGGGTGACAATGATTAGGGTGAGTACGACTTTGAACTGTTGACTGAATATAGAAAGTCTCCAGCAGGACATGCAGTAGCAGATTCTTTTAACGTGACTATTTCTCAAACTTACGACCTCAACACCGTCTGCGTTTATGAGCCAAAGAGGCTGCGCAGTGTATCAAAAGAATATACAGTCGGGTTATTGAGTAGTGCATACTCTTTTTATATCTACTCTTATGATCCTAATCAAGGAGCGCATATGAAATTTCGGGAGCCACGTTACATTACAGGTGACACGACAAACATTTTATTGTCTAACCGCTCTACATGTCACAGGGACACAGAGACATGTGGCCCCATATAATTGTCACAAAGTCATGATCCCGTCTGATATGGAATGATAAAACGCTGTATTAAACTCTAAAAGTCCACGCTGGTCAACTCGCATCTATTGAATAATGCGGTATTTGCAAGATTAGCTCGACAGTCTTCTGCGGATGACACAACTGCAGCAAACGAGAGTGACTCATGCTTTCTATCCACATATAAGTCCTTCGTACAGTCCCAACCTTCGAACCATGCGAAAAGCAGGTTGTATATCTTTCACTCACTTTAGATAAAGAGTGAGTCTTGCGGTAGTGGATACTCACGCATTCACAGTCATGCTGTTCCGCCTGCTGTTGACACAGCTATTCATAACAGACCCCAGACTCAAATTTTCGCAGTCTACAACTCTGGGCTCCAAACACAACCTTCCATCCATCCTGTTCCCTTGCAAAGAACTCGTACGCGTTTGCCGAATATACGACCGGTGCTTGTCTATGGGTGGAGGGGTGGCGAAGGGCGTATTGGGTCGACTCAATAAGTCTCTCAGTTTAGCGATGGACGTGTGTGTCCCGGTAAAGTAATCTCCTTCGGTCGGTGTTGCTATTGGGGTCAAGAGTCCAGCTTTGACATCAATGAAAGAATGGCGAGAAGAGCTACCTGATGAATTGTGCCGAGCAGCCAGACCAAGCTTATGCAAAGAAAGATTCGATCTTACAGTAGGCAGAAGATTGACCGCACTCTTGTCCTTGTTGGTGAGAAACGGATGGAGACACAGTTGTCTCGCTGATGGCCTCTTTTCCTGGTCCAACTCGAAACACTGCGAAATGAAATTTTTGGCCTCTTTGGAGATGTGGTCCCAGTACTCGCTAGGCTCATAGTAATAATCGCTTGTCACTATGGCCTCGCGCGTCTCATCGTCCGTCTCACAGTCAAATGGCATGTATCCACACAGCATGAAGTAAGTAACAACACCAATAGACCATATGTCGACCGGGTATGAGTATGTGCAAAGCCTTTGTGGTGACTTTGAGCGCAAATCCGGATATTTTGCCAACAGAATCTCTGGAGCTAGATAACTCAGAGTACCGCAGAACAAAGTCAAACGCTGGTCCTTCTTGACATACTGGGCCAGACCAAAGTCGGTAATCAAGATTTCGGATTTTTTACTGCAGGTTTTGAAAATCAAATTCTCAGCTTTTATGTCACGGTGTATAATGTGATGGTCATGTAGAAACGCAACCGCCTGTACGAGGGAAGAGATAAGACTAGCAGCATCCGACTCGTAAAAACTGCCACGCTCAGAAATCTTATCAAACAGGTCTCCTCCAGTGCACAGGTCCGTTACAAGGTAGATATTGTCGTTGGTTTCAAAATAGTCATTTAGCGTCAAGAGGTTCGGATGATTGTACTGAGCCAGTTTTTTCAAAACAGATATCTCGTTATCTATGATCTTTTCTTTTCCTTTGATGGTATTCTTTCCGATAACTTTGACAGCATAGTGTAGGTTAGTCTCCGCGTGGATAGCCTCTCTCACTGTGGCATAGGATCCAGATCCCAGCGGGCTCTTTGTGACAGAGTAGATACACTCGATGGGTTCATGCGTCATGGAATTGCGAGAAGGCCACAAGTCGATCATGTTATACTTATGAATGCTCGGATAAAACTCTGCATAATCATGCAGGTAGTTCCGCAATTCCGCCCCCACAACTGGTCAAATCAGAAATGTTGCAGAAAAAGTAACGTGACGGAGAGGACATGCATGTGTGTCCTATATATTTAGTCGATGTACCGGAAAAACTCGCGACGCAGGTGGGGTCACAGGTGTCACAGTGCGGGATGCGAGAAAAATGGCGTGAGACTTCATGCACATACGGACACCATGCTTCGGCCCGCAGACGGCTTTTACAGTTTCCGTAACACCGAAAATTCTTGATAGAGTCCATGTCGCAAACGGCACCCAAGAGAAGCGTGGCACGCCGTGCGTGTCTATCGTGCCGGGACAAAAAGATAAAGTGTGATGGGTTCTTGAAGGTTGAAGGGAAACAAAATTCTCAAGTGGTACTCGATAAGGACAACGCGTGCACAAACTGCAAGATGCTCAACATTGACTGTGTCTTTGTTCCTTCTATGCGTGGAGGAAAACGCGGAAGAAAGTACTCTACTCACTCCAAAAGCGCAGCTCCCTCCGAGGGTACTACGATAGGCGAGTCACCCAGTTTTGAAAATAGGGTCATGAGCGCCTACCCACCGCATTACTGTAATCCCTACGGAAATGGTTCCATGCCTTCCATGCAGGCCCCTCCGGCGCCATATGGGTCCGGGTACATGTGGGGGGCCACGCCGCACCAGTTTCCTTATGCACACCACCACCATCACCATTCGGATTATCCTCCCTCTCATACAGATTCATGGGTCAAGAAACAGTACCACCGTGTGGCACTCTCTGAAAGCTCAGAATCGGAATCCTCTGACGAACAAGAAGACCAAGAGCAGGAAGAGCCTCAGTACACTCACACCTTGTACAACATTAACGATAATGAGCTAGCAAAGTACAGCTTCCCGCCATGGAAAACCACTGCTATTTTCATCGATTTGTACTATAGATATTTGCATTCTGCGCGTCCTTTTTTACCACCAAAGGAACGGTTTTTAAGAAGCCTGTCTCTGCATAATGATGCTTCTCTTTTGCATGCCATGATATCGTCGTGCTGCTCTTATGTGAGCCCAAAAGACGTTCCCGAGCCTCAGCTGCGTGAGCCTAAATATTGGTACTCTTTAGCTGAGCGGTTCTGGGATTATCTCGGTACCAGCTCATCTTTAAAAGCTTTGATTTTACTCGCAGGAACTCTGGGTCCTACCGGTTACCCACGTCAATCTTTTGACGGAAGTGAAAGGGCCCAGAAACTCATCAAGATACACGGGCTATTGCAGTTTTACTCTAGCAAGAACAATGCTGAATTCACAAAGTTCTTGGTCTTGTGTACTAGAAAACAATTGTGCGACTACGAAGACGACATTCGCACTCTATGGGGGGTCTGGAAACTACACGTCTACTTGCGCATCAACAGAGGATTCCCTTACAGTGAACTCGACAGGGAGTTAATGTCTTTCCCACCAGATTTGGTTTTCCCGCTTTGCGATATAATTCATCAGGTTTCTTTAAAATCATCTGAACTAGACTACCACGGGGTTTCTCCAAACGCACTCAGAACCCCGGTCAACTGGGAGGATGTACAGAACGCGCTCAATTTCTACTCTCGTGCGGACGCTTACCCCTCTGACAACGGGATCCAGCTCTACGACTCTGCGGTAGTCATTGTAGCCACCAAAATCGTGGAAGATATCATGAATGTCATTTCGCGTAATGGGTTACTTCCGTCACACATACTCATTTTTGATTCTCAAATGCGGTCCATAGAGAAGCTATCTCACAACCTGTACCACATTGAAAGTTTTGAAAAAGACGGCGAAACTCACAAAGTACTGGTCATTGAAGCCTCTTTACTATTCTCTCAGCTGTTACTCAAACTGGCGAGAATTATTTTGCATTCTTCAATTTGTTCTTCTATGCTTCTTTTCAAGCCTCACCAATCCGCTCGCTCTCTGGACCCAGACCATCTCCTCAACGACATATCGATCACCACTCTCAACATTCAGGATATCATATCGGCCCTTACATCTGTTACAGAGCGCGAGTGGATGTCACTGCTCAACTGTGTCACCACGTGCTTTGAGACCGTGGGACTCATTCAGCTTGGAGAAGGCGTTTGTCGTGAGACTTTGGATTCTGATGACTTGGGGATCCTTCAGGTTCTTGTAGGTCCAACCTCATTTGAGGCGTGCGTCGATATTGGCATGCAAGATGCAAACGGTAAGCCAAAACTCCAGCAGCACATGCCTTGGTGGACTTATGGAGTTCCTGGAAAGTCCGATAGAAAGCCGGCAATGGCGAGCATAAACGAGCCCAACGTGCCAGACGCTTGGATCCAGTACCCCTTGTTCACCATTGTCCCCGTCTCGCAAGTGACTCCGATCATCTCGTCGCTCGCTGTGATTTCCAAGTACGTCAGGATGGTTATCAACGAGGAGCAGCCCAAGTTGGGGGATATGGTGGTGGTTGATATCCAAATCTTTGATAAGCCGTTGGTGGCCACGTCTCCTCAGTTTAAGCCTTTTGGAGGAATCCCCAATAAGGACAATTTCAAGCCCGTGAAAAGCGTCACAGTGAATTTACACACTGAGGTGGCTAATCAGCTGATTGCTGACTTCAAGACTAACCTTATTCTGGAAAAGCTCAGAATTTGTGCCAGATTCCTGCAGGCACAGAGTAAGTTTTTGAACCACGTCAAACTGGCCAGTTTGCAGGTTGAGAAGATAATTCACTACGTGGACCAGATTTTGTGGAGTATTGAGAGAGACTGAGCAAAGAGAGTTTAGAAGATGTGACATCTTTGTATTATATGTAAGAATGTTGACTAATAACTGTTTTGGTTTTGAGTGGTGACATTGATTGAAAAGGTTTTTGACATCGAATCAACTGTGCAGACTGGTGTTCCAGGCCGGCATTCAGGATTATTGCAACGAAGCGTAAGCTGAGAAGCTATAATTCATTCCCCAATAAAAAGCATATGTAAGGATGTATCTGTGACGAAAAAATGAGGATTGTGTCACGCATCCAAACACCTTGGCACCTTGAACAGTTTCCATAACCCAATTTCATAACAATTTCCTTTGTTACTCCATTCTTTGAAGTCATCCTTTGATATACGCCATGTTATTCCATGCAATCAGTTATACTTTCCCGACTGCTGCATGCTATACGCAACGATAGCCTAGTCGATAATATACGTAAGGTTGTAACCTCTACTTTGGGCGTAATGATTCTTGCGAAACGGAAAATCATTCAAATCAACTGTCGATACAATTTTTATAACTTCTTTTGCCTGTCCCTTTTCCTTTCTAATCTTTTGTTCTCTCAAGGCATCTTATGACTCTTTCACATCACATCATAAGGTAAAGTCAACCGGAGGTTCGACTCCTCTCGCGACAATCTAATTACAGCAGGTCCAGTGCTTCACCTGCAGACACCTGCAGATCAAATACAATGTCCCTCCCACTAGATATAGCACCATTTGTTTTTGAATTCCTACCAGTGGAAACACTTTATAAATTTCCAGAAGACGACTCCCTGCTGATTTCCGTGCTGAAAACTCAGTTAGGGTGTCAGCCATTCAAAGTCATCTACACGTGCTCTACAGATTCCACTTACTATAAGGTCCATCACAAGGGATTCGATTTGTTAGGAGCCTTTTCACAAGAGTTTCTGTCGTCTCTCGCAGTAGTACACAAGATTGAATTCAGATTACTTCCGGATGCCTTTGCTAGTTTGATGAGCAAAAATGACAAAGCCGACTCTTATTTTTTCTCCCGGGCCACAGAGCGTCACTTTCGATCTATGAGAAATAGCCCTTTGAGATTTTCCAGAATCGATATTAGCAAGTTTCCCAAAATCAGAAGCCTTAGGGTGGGTCCCGGCCATAGAGGAGTCGAAATATTTCCCAGGAGTCGAACGAAATTATTGAGCTGGCTCGCCATACCCGGCGGCGGAACCTCTGTGGAAGGGGTTTGTGATGTATCACGAAACGTGGATGGCTATGCCAAGGTTGAAATTAAAAAAGACCAAAGCTTCATAAGAATGAGTTACGCTTGCGTCGAATGGAAGCCCTGCTTCGATACATCTTGGTGTCGATCATTGGAGCTTCGACAGTTGCTTTTTATGACACAACACCTTTATGGATTTCCAAATTTGAGGATTCTCAAATTTGTAGAAGCCACGATTTTCTTAAACCAAAATTGGCTTCCAGACCTCCCATTGGAAAGACTGATTTTTTGGGACTGCGCCATAATGGGAACACGAGAGTTGGGATCTTTTCCTCTTGTAAAAGAGTTGAAGTTCATACATTGTAGGGTTGACTTTCTTCAAAGTCACTTCCCACAACTCGAATCGTTCACCGAGCTCGACTGTGATGGTGATGGTCTCAGCAATAAGCGTAGAGCTGCAAACGAAGAGTTTCCAATAGCCAAAGAAAATCTGAGAAAAGTAAAGTCGTTGACTCTGTCGACCAAGGCTAGGCGAGTTGATCTGTCCTCTTTTGAGGGGTTAAAACATCTAAAAATGTCAAGGTCGGACATACTAGAACGCCTAGATGGCCTGAATGTTGATACCTTGGAATGTGTCACGATTGAGCGTTGCCCAAAGCTCGTGGTGGATTTTCCTTCCCACGTGAGTGTAAAGGTTAGCAATGCCTTCCCAGACATACCGTCTCCCTGAATTTTCTAGGGATCAAGGATGGCTTATGGTGCTTAGAGGGCAGTGTCTGGGCGACCTAATATGTCGATTTTACTCCTTTGAAGAAGATGGCAGTTGTAACAATCGAATCATCTGGTCTAAGGACCTGATCTTACCTCGATGAGATTTCCGCTTTCGGTGGTTGGTTGATGCTTCTGCTCAATGTTCCATAAAAAGATAACATGAAGATGATCACAATAAAACAGTCACGCTGTTTGCTTGATGTATGATCGACAACGCTTTTTGAGTCAGTCGCAGTGGTTTAATTGTGAGCATTTGTTTTTTGAGATATACGTCTAGTCCAAACAGTGGTACAGAGATGAACTCAAAACCTGCGGTGCTATCGAATGTCCGTTCTAGTTTAAAGTCTTCATCAGCTATTTCTATGCATAACTTTATACAGTCATGAACACTCTCCTCAAAGTGGGAGGTTGCATCCTATGAGGAGTGACTGGACAGAAATATATGATGAATCTGGCTGGCAAATAAGACGTCTCTTGTCAGGAAAAAACTAGCATACAGCATTTATGTCTTCTGTCTTCCATATGATGACCAAGCATAGCTAGCAGGTCAAATCCCACAAGCTTGTTTGGAATATAGTAAAAGTATTTTTCAAGTAGAGAAATATCTATCGTCTCTGTTGTTCGTGTCTCGTGTACTTGCTCTTTCACCGAGAATGAACACGATGGCGATTGAACTTGTGTCATGCCCTTTTTGTGCCCTTTTTTAAGCCCTATCAGTATCTGTCTCTCCATTTTCATTATAAAGGCCAAGCAAGGTACCTTATAAAATAATGCTGCTGAGATTCAGCAATACTGGCCGAAAGATTGCATGCATGTTCTTTACTAGATATCATTTCGCAGATCCACCGGCAGTACTTTGGGTCACTCGCCCAAGCCATGCTACTTATGTCGAGAAACGTTTTTAGCTTACTGAATTATCACCAGTTTATTCCAAGTTAACCTGCGGCACTGAAACCGTCACGATTGGGATTGGTGGGTTGTAAGATTTCTGAATCGTGATTACTAGATAAACGTGGCACCAAATTTCTTCCAAAGTAAAAGCTTAGTTAATTCATGCCACATGCCAGATCAGCGCATTCGCAGCATTGTATTCAAATAATACAGCAACACCATTAGCTGGTGGCACCCGTGTGAGATATGCTGGGAATATGGTAATGAGATTGTCAGATTTGAGATGCGACGAGTGATCAGAGTACTAATTACACACACCATCCAATTTAAAAGTCGAAATGTCAACATTTGAGAGCCTCGGATACTTCATTCGAATCAAAGAGCCTGATTCACGTAAAGGAGTGGCCTCAATTCTCATCTTTTCAAAGACAAGGACTATCAATACATAAAAGGACGGTAAAATACTCACCGTTTCGAAAGCATCACTCGCAGCGAGTCCAAGGGAAACCACGAATCAATCTCAACATCATCTCTTCCGCTTCGCTTCAGAGATAATCCTAGACGCACGTTTTTGCCACATTGTCGTCACGATGAATTTCACAATCTACGTTCAAGATTTATGAGACACCAAATCAGCCGGAGAGAATGTATCGAAGCCATCCGTCGATAAAAGAACAACCTACAGATGATCAACACATAAAAATTGCATGTCCACTCATAACTAATACTTCTCAAACCCCACACTCTCCAACTTTTCCGCCTTGACCAGAACCTCATCTTCCATTTTGAGCTGATACTTTTCCATCTCGTCAGCCCACTTTACATCCGAAGCTCCGAGAATCCTGACAGCCAACAGAGCAGCGTTTGTAGCGTTGTTGATGGCCACGGTAGCCACGGGGACCCCGCGTGGCATCTGCACGATCGAGTGCAAAGAGTCAACTCCATCAAGCGATGATCCTTTGACAGGTACACCGATCACAGGGAGAGAGGTCATGGCCGCCACCATACCGGGGAGATGGGCTGCACCACCGGCGCCGGCAATGATAGCCTTGAGTCCACGCTTCCTAGCTTCCTGAGCGTACTTGACCATTCTCAACGGAGTACGGTGCGCAGAGGTGATGGTGACTTCAAAGGGAACACCAAATTGCTTAAGAATATTGCATCCCAGTGACATGACCGGGAGATCAGAGTCGGACCCCATGATGACCCCAACGAGCGGGTCACGCGGGGTTGATGTCACCTCGATTGTCGGGTCACCAGCCACAATGTGACTCAACTTGAGCTCACAGTCGCTCATGCAGCCGCTCACAATGTTGATGTGACCCATCTTGCGCTGAGGCCGTGACTCCTTACCGTAAAGGTACACGCTTGCGTTTGGTGTCTCCAGAGCCCTCTTACAAGTTTCAAACTCCTTGCCATTGTCTCCTAAAACGTTGAGCATGATGGCGTGGGTCGATGGGGTAGCCATTTGCGAAAAGTTCTTTGGCAATGGAAGCCCAGCGATAGAACGGATGTGTGCTTCGAACTGAGACGTGACACACGCGTCAATGGTAAAGTGACCCGAGTTGTGTGGACGTGGAGCTAGCTCGTTAAGCAAAAGTTCACCGGACGGAAGAAGGAACATCTCCACACCAAAGATTCCGGCACCAGGGAAACTCTTCACCGCATTCTCAGCAAGAGTCTTGGCCTTGAAAGATACAGTGTCATTTACACGTGCAGGAGCATAACACACGTGACATATGTTGTCTTTGTGAACGGTTTCAACTGTAGGGTATGCAAACACCTTCCCGTCACGTGACCGGACCACCATTACGGCCAGTTCTTTTGTGAAGGGAGCCCACTTTTCAGCGTAAAGTGGTCTGTCTTTGAGGGCTTCAAGAGCTTCATTTACAGAATCCTTAGAATGCACTACAAAGTTACCACGTCCATCGTAGGCAAGAGTTCTTGACTTGAGCATGTACGGGTAGCCGAAAAGTTCACCAATTTGGTAGAGAGCAGCAGCAGTTGACTCTACAGACTTGCTTTCAGCCACAGCAATCCCATGGGCCTTGAGATGTTCCTTTTGAGTGTACTTGTCCTGAATCAACTTGATAGTCTCTGGCAAGGGAAAGATTTCGATTCCTGTTCTGGTGTGAATGGAAGCCAGAGCATCTGCATCCACATGTTCAATCTCTACGGTGAGAACATCGCATTTTGATGCCAATTCAGCAATGGCTGCTGGGTCCTTGAATGACCCGGTCACGTGCTCCGTGGCATTGATTGCTTTAGCAGGAGCATCTGCCGAGTCCAGGATGACAGTTTTAATGTTGAGCCGATGAGCAGCTTCCACCAGCATACGGCCTAGCTGGCCCCCACCGAGAATTCCAATAGTTTTCGAGTCCATAAAGTTTTTGCACCCGTACACCAAAACTCAATATCTCTGAAGCGAAGCGGAAGAGATGATGAGGTTGGGTTTGCTGATCATCTCTGGATGTTTTTTCTTTAATTTTGAATAAAGCAGATTTGCATGTCTGAGACATTTCAAGAGCTCGCTTAGGTCTCTGACGAAAGTTTAATGAGATCATCTGTAGGCTCGTACGGATAGAAAGCGCATATGCTGGTATAGTGGTCGTACTCTACAATCTTTGTCTGCATCGATGCGTGGGCGAGCAGCTGGCTCCGCTGCATTCAAATCTATTGTTACATTAGCGATTTTTCGTTATGTTCAGATTCGGTTAAATCAACGTTGAGGATCCCAGGCTCTTCTTGACGTTCTCATATTAACAATGTGCATTTAACCAAACAATTTCATCGAAGCGGTTGATCTGACTCCTCGTACTTGGACTAATCACATCGCCCTGGTGGTGGGTATGGTTCATACGACTCGAGATTGTAATGATCAATCGAAGCGTCTAATGAGTCCGTTGTTTTCAGCCACTGTGGTTAAACTCGCAGCACCTTGGTCACCTATGAAGAGCTGATATACTGGTCAACGCAAAGGCTTAGCGTACCATGACTAGAACTGTCCTGAAGGTGTCAGGAAAGGAAGAACTATTGTTCTAGTTGAGCAAGTAAAGGGAGATTAAAGGTATGAAATGAGTACCTTCAGACAACTCTAAAAAGACATAAGAGCTTATAGGATAAAAGTCGCTCTTGGAATCAATGGCTGCAAGAGGTATCAACAAGATATCAACTTCATTAACTTCCATGAGAAAAAGGGGAACTTTTTCTTGGAAACAGAGAGTGTAGACTCATATCGTTTCTATGTCATTGCCAGAGTTTAACCTTTGATGTTTACAAGCGGTCTCCGCAATCGAATCCAACTCCTTGAAGTACTCTTTTGAAACTTTTAGTGCTATTTGAGTGATTAAAATGGTTATTCTGAAGTTGAGTCAAAAACACTTAGGTCAGCCGATAATGAGCCTGCTCTTGTAAGCCAACATTCGAATACAGTCTGTGAAACGTTTAAACTTCTTCACAAATCATCTCAGTTGTCGCATCGATATGACTGTCATTTGAAAGAGGGAATCTTTTGTCAGAATTTGTCGTGCTTTGTTGATGTTGTCATAGAAAAAAATCCTCTCTACAAAATTTGGTCGGTGTTGTGAATTTTTAGTACTGTCACACTGAATTCTCTTAACATTCCTCCCGAGGTGTTAGAACTCATGTTCTATATAAAGCTCACGTGACATTAAGTGCATGAAGATGCATATCGTTCATGCACGCTAGACTATATAAATAGCTTTTATATCTCTCATTACTTTGAGTGAGTCCGAATA
>JAJLWQ010000104.1:0-23476 GCA_030570875.1 Citeromyces matritensis
GGATTCAGGTTGAACTCGGTGAGAGAGTACGACATGAAGTTCCTCAGCTTGACCCGCACGATGGACCCTGGTCTAAACTCTGACAGCGAGAAATCGTTTCTCTTTCTCCGTTTGCTGGGTGGTATGTAATCGCCCAAGTCCTCCATCTTGGGTGGAGGCCTACCTGTCTCAGACATGATCGCGTCGCGTGTGTTGATCAGAAAATGAAGTTCCCAAACTGCACCTGATTGTTGATGAATGGCAGAAATACACCTTCACGAAAAGAAAATTCACGGTCTTTAGAAACCCCAGCAGAGATCTAATAGTGAACTGTTTTCTTTGATGGCGGTTTAAATCGAAGATTAGGTATCTTTTTGCTGCGGTACTTAAGAGCTGTTCCATTTGTGTGTGTTTGTGGTTAGTGTAGCTGAGACTGAGAAGGGAGAGCTCGCTACATCGTAGTATCTCTACCCTTTCCTGGAGTATTCATTAACTATTCCCAAGAAGCGGTATCATGTACAGATCGTAAAACATATTCGACTGACAAAAGGCAGGCAAGGTGCAGGATTATACTGACTGAATTACTACTCCGCGGCAGTATAATGCAAGTCTAGACATACTAAATTCTAGACTTCTTTTTATAAAGAAGCGGAAGGCCAGGTCTGTCGAAGAAAGCTCTTATGTTTTAACGACGCACAGAGTAAAATATATCTTTTTCGAAGAAAGACTACAGACGAGAACAATGAGGAATTCTGTAGGAACAGCAAAAATCGATCATCAAGAATAACACATTAATTCAGCTGAACAACATAGTTCCAAGCGATTCAATCGATCATTGAAGTTAACAACCAAATGCATCAAATTGGCAAGGAGGACATCCAACAACAAAAGAACTTTTGTCAGACACTTTGACTGAGCCCCACCCATATAGGCACCAAAATAATATTCAAGGTTATAGTAGAAAAAAACACAATTTAGCATCTTCCGCGCACCGGAAATTTCAGCAAAATCCCTCAGTGTATCTGATGAGGTAATTTGCTTCTCTGTATAAACAGGCTTCAATAAACTCGATTACGCCGCTATATTATTCCAACGGCATGAGAACCAAAATGCCGGGAACAACCTAAAGGGGTCATTTCTCTTTTCAGAGCACTCAATGGGATTTTTGTAACAAGGCTCCATTTCTCCATCCCTGACAGACCGATCATAGTCAGCACTATTGAATTCAATAAGTGTATCACCCAGGTAATCATTCTTTCAATCGAGAAGCTTGTTGATCTTTCGATTAATTGCCTGTGTGGATTTCGAAAAACTGTTTCACTCCTTCACCCCAATGCCTGGGATGACAGAATTAATTTCCAGGTTCATAGCTTGAAACTGCTATTTTGAAGATGTTACAGTAACTTCAGTTGCAGTTGACGGTGGAGACCACTCTACAGTTCGAGAAGGTGTCTTGATGTTGGATCCGGGGTGCATATGCACGTGAATGCTGTGTTGCACAATATGAATTCTGATTAACCGACCGGTTAATTTTCATGTGTTACAAGCCGGCAAGCAGTTTTCGCAATCACCAAGTAATATGACCGCGTCAGAATAAGATCTAATAACTCGAATCCAGTTGCGCAAAACAGGTTTTGTCTATAAGTTGGTGCAGCCGATATCCCTAGAACTAATAAAAAGACCTGCAGACTTGACGATACACTTGTTAGAAACTGGTGAAGATAGTAAATGACGCTCGAGAAGGAATGAATCATTCAGATAGTGACTACTCAGCAGTTATCACGGCTCTCTCAAAAGAGAATGACACGCGCCACTAACAACAAGCCTTCAAAAACCGTTCAACGTTATAACAGCCAATGGAAATTCCAACTTGCACCACTTTTTCTCGCTTGCTGAGGCCCTGACACGAATGTCCGTACCCATTCATGTAGATATCCAGCGCCTGAGACGAGCATTGGAAAAGAACGTTGCAGTTAAGGAGCATTGGAAGCTGCATTCTTTCCATTTCCTGAGGCAGCAGGCCCGAATTGAAGGGGACAACTTCAAAGGGGATTTCCAGACCGTTTCCCCTTTGGCTGTTGAGCGAGATCATAAGTCTTTGTTCAAGACGAGTCATTGACCTCTCCACCCTTTCCAGTCTCAAAGATAGGGATTGATTATTGTCCGCTTTATTTGCTGCGGTCATCATCTGAGGCGATGACGGTAAGGGAGATTGCAACCCAATGGGCGACTTGGGTTGAAAGGTGTAGTGGGGGACTGCTAAGTTCTCCTTGTAAAGCTGGTTCATGATATTTAGCTGTGGATCAACAGCATTCCCGTCTGGCTTAGAGCCATTCCCATTAAAAATAGCATGCGGATCAATTACATTCCCATGTGGCTTAGAGCCATTCCCATTAGAAGCAACATTCTTATTAGAAGCAACATCTCCATTAGAAGCAACATGTGGATCGATCCGATGCGATTTATCAAGATGCCTCAACAAGTTTGTAGGGCCGTTGCGAGATGAATACTTGAAAGACTGTTTGCAGCGCAAACACTGCACTTCTGAGCAATTACCCGAACCAGCTGGTTGGAAATGCGTCAAGATCCAATTGCTCCTAGGACGAGCCATCAATAAAGTAGCCCCTTAATTTCCCCACAAAAAAAAAATCACGCAGGTGTAGGGATGTCGGATCTACTTTTACGACGATCTCTTCTTTCCTGTTTATCCTCATGAACCAGGGTATCCCTGTCAGAGGGGATTGTTGTGCGGGAGTCTGTATTTCTGCGTCTAGCGCCCTCTCTTGCCCAAAACTCGTTTCGGTAAATTTCCCAGTCCTCTCTAACGCTGGTATTGAAGACCCTCGGATTCAAAATGAGCTTTACGCTAACAGCGCCCACCCTCGGTTGAGCGCGTGCCATTATGGATGCTATTTTACCACCGAGAGTCACTCCAAATTTCGAAGAGCGAAAGCGCGGCCCCGACGCGTTGAGTAGCGCTTCAAGGAATCCAGCCAGGACTTTCAAAGACTGCCGAGAAACGTCAGTCATGCTCTCTGTAAGGGAACTGCTAACTTTAACAAGTCTTAGATTGAGCTGCCGAAGTCCCTTGTTGGAAGTGGACAGAAACTTTTTCGGCAACACAATTGTGCGCTCGTACTCTCCCGATACGTAAAACAGAAGAAAGGTTATCAAAATGATGAGCGTTAAAAACTGGTGAAACAGTTTCGATACCCCACTCGCATACAATGAGTAGTACAGTACGTAAATCGAGTGTGCCATCACAAAAGTCATGATAAAGGCAAACATGGTATACTTTGATCTCAAAGTCTGTTTCTGCGCATACTGCTGTCGTAGCGACTCTTCCAAAATGAGCATATTCTTAAAGATTTTGGCCGATGGAGGCAGTTCCTCCTTCAGCTTTCTCGTAATGCTTCGACTTCGGGTGGACTCGCTTGCAGAGCTGCGATCCGTGTTGGCAGAGATTGACCTCGGTCGTCTCAATGTTCCAATGGGGGAGAAGGTGGAGCTGTACGAACTTCTGGGACTCAGCAGTCCGCTTGTCCTTCCTCTGTGAGTGACCTCCTCGGAGTCACTAGGCGTGTATGCATCGCTGTCGCTAGAAAGAGCAAACTCGTCTATCGTGGGAACCTTTAAGGATGATTCAGTATGGTGTTTGAGATTGTGCTCAGTTAGGTTCATGTTTTTTGTGTTTTGTTTTTTTGTTATTTTTCTGCTTTTTTTGTTATTGTTGTTTTTTTTTTGATATATTTTCCTGCTTTTTTTGAATTTTTTTGTTTTTCAAACATGCTATGATAACGTACATGGACTACATCGAGCGGTGCTATGGGAACTCACTCAATTGGGACCCCTCCAACTTTTATGAGAACATCAATGCCGCCTCAGAAAACCTGCTAGATTTCAAGATCCCCGCCGGCGCGAAACTCAACGTTTCCTCAAACACAAACAACACCAGCTTCAACACGCTCACCATCTCCAACAATGGAATTCTCGGAGGCTCTCTAGCCTACCTCTACACGTCAACGCCTTTGCGCGCTTTCCAATCAGAGAAGATCCCTCTCGAAGAGGTTGTCCAGAGTTATCGATCTCTGGAGACTCCTATAAAAAGCAATACGAAATCAGCATCTCTGCTATACGGAAAGATCCACCTTCCCTCAAAATGCTTGGAGACAATGGTGATACGAAACTTGTCTCCCAGTACGAGATTTGTAACCAAGTGCGTAAACATACCAAAGTCTGAGAACAGACTGGTGCGTACGCCCAGCGTAGTAACTTTGTACTGGCAGCAAGATCTTGGAAAGTTCTCTAGAGAGATTATATTTTCGTCTCACGAGAATCTTCTCGGTGGCCGTTTTCTCTATAATTGGGGTCAGACTCCAGTCTCGCTCCTTTCGGTAGGCGCAGAAATATGGTACTCTTCGCTCAACATGTCTCCTGGGATATCCACTGCGTTGCGTTACACGACGCAGTCACAGGTGTCACATAGACCACTGACGCTGACTTTGAGTTGTAATCCTCTTTTGGGACATGTGTGTGCTAGTTATGCAGTGAAGACTAGTCCCACCTCTAGTTATATCTCGCGCTACGACTTTAACGTGCACTCCTACCAGAGTGATTTGAGCATCGGGTGCGATCTATGGAGAGGAGTCTCCGCAGAGAACAAACAAAGGGTTTCCAACTCTGTTTTCAAAGCTGCTGCATCTCTCAATAATGGCACAGTAAGACTACTGTGGGAGGGGAAGTTTAAAAAACTGCTTCTTTCCTCGGGAGCGCAATTAAACTTGGCAACTAAGGGTGTGGAAAAAAGCGCCACCTTTGGCTTTGCCGTGGAGTATTCGTCTTAGCACCTTCACGCAATAAATACGGTACAGGGCGTATCTCTCTTATAGGTTAGGGTGTTAGGGATGATAGTCTCAGCTGCTGCTCGACTCAAACAGGACTTGATTGATGCTATAATTGTTTCTTTGAAAGACCCATCATACGGACATGATAATGCATTACCAACATGCATCTTTGGCTCTAAGAGCCATCACATCATTGTGGCCTGACCATGGATCACAACGATCTCTATCAAAGTGCAGCTCTTTGTAGAAATGCATTTATCTGGCAATCAGGTTTTGCTTACAAGAAGGCTATTTTCAATGTCTGTCCAGGCACTTGTCCACTAACAGGCTTACGCTTAGTCAAGACTTTCTAAAGCATAGATAATAAAGCGCTCGAGGAGGTGAGAAAAGTATGACACTGAGACAATCTCTGATGCCTTACAAGAGGGCCGACCTCCAATTATAGCTTAATATTTAAAAGAGCCAGAAGAGAATTCAGCCGATAAAAATGGCTTCATACGGCGATGCTGGCTTTTGAAAACATTTATGTGGAAGTTGCCAGATTGTTGATGGTGATGGTTGCAGTGACGCGGAGGTGTAAGAAAGGTAAGGCATGCATGATGGTACAAGGGCGCACAAAACCGCTTAAGGACAAAGCAATTAGAAGTCTCCGGATGGTCTGAGGCTATTATTTGAATATGACTTTACCTCCTCAAGTGGAGCTACTTTCTGATGAGCTGGCAGAGGAAATACAAGAAGCCGAAGTTTCCTTCTTTCTGTCTCGAATCAAAGGAAGCGCGAATGGCTTCTGACAGATGTGAAGGGTGTGCTCAATTTAAGGGAGAAACAACGCCTTTCGAACCTCACACTCAAGCAACGCGAGCTTTTAATTTGTCTTTTTATTCAGCAACTTTGTGAAAAGTTTAAAGATGAGTTGTACGCTTCCGTCAGGAATGAAGATGACTTACTTCTTTTGTTCTGCTCATCTTCATAACATAAAGAGCAATCCCCGCAAAAGAGGAAAAGACCTACTGTGTGCCGGCTGGTTTATGAGGACATTGATGAGCTTGCCGAGGTCGGCCCTACAACAGCTCCCCAAAGTGTCGCCGAAAACCAAATCAGCTACAATCTGAACCAACAGCTCCAGATTAATGATCTGCGGAAGTTCAAGCAGTTAAATTCATCAAAGTCATTAAAGTCTCTTTAGATTGAGGAAAGCAGCAGGAGTGTGAACACCTCCCAACCCTCTAGCCAGGGTTCAAATTAAACGCAACAACCATCTTCCCAGTTGCTGAAGGAGATGTCTCAAGGGACGCATGACTCGATGTCGTTCTAGTTTAGTCGATTTTGAGTTGTATTGAGAAAGTTGGAGGCGACTGAATCTGTTTCTAGACTGTTGTGATGAGCGACGTTTGATGGGGGACACATTGGAGTGGTTACTACCGCTTTTATTCTGTGAGGCATCTAATCCTCTCATTGTGGGAGGGCAGTTGCTAATGTGAGCTGGGAATTGTTGATCGGCTCATCGAATCCAGACGATTCCTCTTCGTCAGTAAGATCAATATACGTTCCGTTCCAGACCATATCAACGACGGGAGGATTGATAGCTTCTCTCTACTGCCGTCGGGGCCACGTGTTGACCGGAAGTACGCACTATCTTCGCCGTTGAGATAACACAAAACGGCACAAGGACTAAAGCAATAAGGCACTTATAAGTCTTTGGCTTGTTCTCATACATTGCTATCGATACTGAAAAAGCATTCTCTGAAAATTGTCACTTTTCTCTATTAGGATGAGCATCTCAGAATATGTCTACATATAATAGCCCATTGTTGACCGACTCAAGCGCTGGCGAGAATCATACGTCTGTGCTACTGTAAAGCACACTATCAGCCTCTATTCAAAAAAATTGTTCGCTAAAAAAAATGCCAATGTGTGAACCAAATGCGAGGAGAGAATGACAACATCTACTCCTTGTATTATAGCTTTGTGAACCAGAGTCCTGACTTTGCAGTGGTTCAAGTTCTTATAATGAGTTTGGTCACTGATCCTCTCACGTAAAAATTACCCTTTAGACCCTTTTTTATACTTCAGTGGGAATCTTTGCCAATTAGACTCCAGTAATTACCAAACATGGACAAAAGTCAAGCGCCTTTGTCTTTTTTTCCATATCAACTTGTAATGACTGAGAAAAATGGTGAGGAAAGATCGTGTTCAGTGTTCAAGGTGATTTAATGAGCAGTATCTCACAAAAAGTCACCGAGTTTGTGATAATAAAGTGCCACAACAGATCAACCCAATAAGTAGCCTTCTTTCCCTTTTCAAACTTGTCCGTATGAAAAGGAAACATTCTCTAACGGACACAGCCACCGGAACACACTACCTGGGAACACCGGGGGGTGCAGTGGGAAATTAATCACGTGGGGACTCGAAGAGGCGCATTCGACCATATTTCAATCAGTGTGAGGCGTGGTGTTGTGATTTCTGAGGTTTGGTGGTGTACACAATCGCTAATCAAAAAGGAAACCAAGTTCGATTCCTACCTGAACCTTTTAACTGTCTCACAGCTGCAAGAAAGCATCAAAGCGTCGGTGACCTCTGATTTATTTGCCTTAAACTGGAAGTCCACGTACCGTCCGTATGAATTCTTTCAAGGACACCCTTACTGGTATCGTTCTGTGGATTCCAAGGTTTGATACCGATTTTGCCTTTTATACACGAAAGACATTCACTTGTTTTTATCGTATCTGCGCATTCGCCAATGATGGCGTGCTTAAGACCCTCCAAATACGTTGCCTGATCCATCCAAGTGGTGAGACAAACCTCATATCTGAATCCCAAATGAACACTCAATCCGCCTATCATGTCTTTGAGCCACTTTTTAGTAGAGGAAATCTCCGAGACTGATGATTTTAAAACCCCAGTTGACTATTTCAGATACATATCTATAGAAAAATACACTTGGCCAACTATCCAAGTGTCTTGGTGGTTCACAATACCTTCATTTGCGTCCCCACGACCTTTTTTTGTATTTTTGAATCAATTTTTAATAGAGAAAATTTGTCCGCACGCATATCTCATATAGGTTGCTGTGATCCCCGAATCAGAATCTACAACTTTCGTCAAATCGGATACGTAAATTGATTTTGACTTCAGAGAAGCCAACTGCTCGCCCAAGCTCGCCCAAGGTCGTGTACCCACTCAATCCGCCTATCATGTCTTTGAGCCACTTTTTAGTAGAGGAAATCTCCGAGACTGATGATTTTAAAACCCCAGTTGACTTTTTCAGATACAGATCTATAGAAAAATACACTTGGCCAACCATCCAAGTGTCTTGGTGGCCCATAATACCTTGATTTGCGTCCCCACGACCTATACTTAGCAGTTTTTTCGAGGTGTAAGGTTATCACTATTTCAGTGCCCTATAGAGAGTGCCACTGATGAGTTATGATCTCAAACTCAACTTAATAGTTCAGCCTCTTAATAAGCTCTTCGGTTTGGTTTACTTCTGTCGTGTACTGACGTTTGTCCTCAAGCTGAGTCGATGGCTTTTGCCAAGTTTTATGGTGTATGGTTTGGCGTTTTGTGGTTTTATAAAATCCTCTTTTTATGAGTTTTATAGTGTGATTAGTGTTTTATGTGAGAGCCACTGGTGGATGATCCATTTATCTATATATATGCTCTTGCAACGCGTACCGTCTACATTCTGGCGTCCGAATTGATATTGTTGATGTTCATTTTAACCTGATAATCGAAGATAGGGCTCTATAGTAATCTTGTATATCACTATTGGTATTTGTGTGTATATCTAAACGTCATGCATCACCAATACTATACATCTACAGCTTGGGTGGAGGCATTTCTTGCTTCTCCCTTTACCTGTTCAGAATGATTGAGGAACCAAACACTTCATTAGCATTCGCCCCTACTACAGGTTTGACTTCTGATCCGAGGTCAGTACGAGTCAGATACACGGAACACATCATCACTTGCTCCAACCTAACCAGAAGTCAAATTATCCTCGGACAAAACACGCTCGGCCGTTGCATAAATTTACAGATGAAGCACATACCTATACCTCATGAAATTAACATCTCGGCCCACTCACCTCTTTTTACTCTTCTTAGTCTCACCTGACTCAGCCCCGGTTTCCTCTGCGATTCTCTTCACCATCGCCCTTCCCTTGAGCTTGCCTCCGCCATTGACATAGTCCAGCCTTTGCAGATTAAAGCGCAGGTTCTCACTCAACAGCTCATCTTCGTTGTTGTCAAGCTCAAGAAAGCAGTGGCTCTTTGGAAGCTTCTTCCCCTTTGCCATAATATCCGTCATTTTAGAACGCACCTCTGGCTGCGGGTTAACAGAGTGCTGCATCACAGAAACAAACCTGTGCGGAACGCTCTTGAGAGTTATGGTCACGGTGGAGTATATAGGAACAAATCTCGAAGGGGTCTGTGATTTGCTTTTGGACTTTTCCTTAGGTTTCTCTTTGGGTTTGGCGGATTCCTGCCCAGATCTCGTGCTTCGTCTAGAGGGAGTAGCAGCTTCAAGGTTCTGCTCCTCCATCAAGGTGATATCCTTTCTGTCCCCCTCTTTGTTATGCACTAAGATAAACGAAACGAGAATATCCTTCCCCTCTGCTAACGTCTTGCCCTCCAAAACTTCCACAATGCTATCTTTGGGTAAGTAGAACCTTTGCGAGGTGTTCTCTGTGAACCCAAAAACAATTATACAGTTTCTCAAATAGCGCTCCTGGTATGCCATTATTCTGGCATCCCTCTGGGCCTCATAGCTGTAACCTCTTCGCTGTTGGTGCAAGTATAACTCTCTTCGCCTTCTCTCAATGTCTAGTCGTTTCTGCGCCTGCTTCTCTTCAAATTGCCTACGATAAGTTCCGTTGGGATCTCCCAGTTCACGAGCCTTGGATATGTACTTTTGGAAAAGCGAAATCTGGTCGTTTGAAGCATTCCCGGTGGCTACAATTTTCATCAGGTCGTTCAGCGATGTATCCGTTCTGGCAATGGCGTTCAAGTTGCTGATCATGATGTGATTTTGCAAGTTGGCAGTGAGGTCTTCCTTCTGGTGGACCGGAGGAGGAGGAGACGGCCTGAATGCTTTTGGCTGTGGAAGCGGTGGAATCGGAGTTTCTTTCTTGATTTCGGTTTCCTGATTGGAGGCGTTCGCTGAAGGAGAATCACTCTGTTGCTTTTGCGACATGCTCTCGTCTTTTTGTGAGTTGGTGGATTCTTCTGCCTCTTCTTTTGACTCTTGTAAAGTCTCCTTCTCAACTTTCAAAGAGTTCATATTCTCTTTTGAATCGTCTATTCCATCTTTTGAGGAATCTGCGTCATTCTTTGTCTCTTTCAAATCGTCTTTTCCATCTTTTGAGGAATCTTGGTCATTCTTTGTCTCTCTTGATTTAGCAGCCTCATCATCCGCTTTGGGAGTTTCAATACTTCTTGGCTCTGGCGTCTTTATCTCGCCCTCCCTCGGAGCCTCCTTTGGAGGTTCCTGTCCTGTTGGTTCCTGCGAAATATCCTCCAATTTTCTCTCTTCACGAACCATGAAAAATTGAGCTTTGAAAGTATGCGGCCCACACGTCATTTCGCAGTCACACAACTTGCTCATTCTGTCTCTCTTTCTCTCCTCCAAGTCCAGAATCTGCTTATTCGATTCCGGGTCCGGTGCCTCCTTCTGCCTCTCCCTTAGCTCCTTTATCTGATGAAGCAGAAGAAGATGCTCTTTTCTACTCCAGTACGTCTCAAAAACATTGTACAGCCAATTGTGTCTTGATACTATCAGCGCGTTATAAAGCACAGCAGAGTCCTTTACCGAGAGAGGGTTCTTCAACACCGAATAGTCTGGCGGCTCTGTGCTTTGCGGAAGCTGATGAACCACTTTGAACGGCCGATTCTGAGTCTGTTTATACAAAGCATCTGGATCGATAGTGCTCAGCTGCTGAATCAGCACCGTGCTACTCAAAGAAGAGACCAGCGTTCCGGACGCGGTTGTAGCCAGCGGTCTACCTTTCTTGACAGTCTTTGGTGATTCCATGGTGCAGGGGTGCAACTTTCTGCCGACTTTCTGGCACCTTCCATTGACAGAAATCATTTGTCCCCGACATCCATACATTCACAACCATGATGCCCATGAGCCTTCCAGGCATGCCTATGGCGATGCCCAAGAACGACAACTTGGTCCATTTCAAGTTTGAGCCGTTTCTCAGATCAGAGTACGGCCTATCTGTGAATCCAGACCGGCCGGCGTGCCAGTTTTACTCAGCCACGGGAGCATGCCCTAACGGAAAAATGTGCGAGAACAAGCACGTTTCTCGCATGTTCAACAACAAGATTGTTTGTAAGCACTGGCTGAGAGGACTATGCAAAAAGGGAGATGATTGCGAGTTTTTGCACGAATACAACCTTAGAAAGATGCCCGAGTGCTTGTTCTATACGAAAAATGGTTTCTGTACTCAAACGCCAGAATGTTTGTATCTACACATTGATCCTCAGTCGAAAATACCCCACTGTCCTAATTACGACGTTGGGTTCTGTCCCAAGGGCCCAGCCTGCGATAATAGGCATGTACGCAAAGTTATGTGTCCTCTTTTCCTTACAGGGTTCTGTCCCAAGGGTCCAGCCTGTGAATTGGGTCATCCAAAGCATGAGCTGTTTATGGAGAGCTTGAGGATCAAACCAGACGAAGAGCTGGTGAAGGAGAAGGAGTTGCGTGTTCGGCAAGAGCAAAAAGACGAGGACGCTAAGCTGGAGCTTGAACGGAAGTTGGCTCAGTCCAATGAAAATAACCGGCTGGCGGCAATGATGGCAATGCGTGGTTGATTGAAGAGAAGAGAACTTGTCATGAAGATTTATAGCATATTTATTAAAGAGAATTTATCATTTATCATTGCAAGCGTAAGCTGAGAAGCTATAATTCATTCGCAGCAAAGAACATATGTAAGGATGTAGGTAGATGTGACGCCGATTTTGTCCCGCTGGTTTTGTCCCCCACCCTGATTGAGATTCTCCATCCAAACACCTTGGCGCCTATAGTTCCCAACGTTTCTCCTTGTTACTTCATTCTTTGTAGTCATCCTATGATCTAAGCCATGCTATTCCATCACGCAATCCTCGACAGTACACGCCAGCGATAGCCTTCTCGATAACGTTCTTCAGGGTGAAACCTCTACTTTGCGTAATGGTGACCTTTCATTCTTGCGAAACAGAATATCACGTAATTCAGCTGTCGATACTAAACTTCGTGACTACTTTTGCCTGTCCCTCTTCTTTTCTTATATTTTTTTCTTTTCTCAGGGCATCTTATGCTTGTTCCACCTCCTTCAAGTACTGCTCCTTCAACTGACCCTTATGCTGCTGCGACTAGTGATCGGAGATGTCAACTCGCTCACAAGAAGAGAAGACAGCGTGAGAGGCGTAAATCGTCTATTCTCTCATAGTCAGGTAACTGCTGCTTCTCACAATCTTCCTCTGCAAGTAATAAAACGGGTACTATGGGCACTTAGATATATTCGGACTCACTCAAAGTAATGAGAGATATAAAAGCTATTTATATAGTCTAGCGTGCAAGAATATGCATCTTCATGCACTTAATGTCACGTGAGCTTTATATAGAACATGAGTTCTGACAATCAAACCTCCCTACCTCTCCGAAGACGTCTCAGGTCCCTATACTTGATCTACCTCAAACCATACATGGACAGATTGACCAATGTGGTTAACATTTTGATCTGCGTTGTTATGACGGTGAACTCGTTTCTGTTTCCCTTTTGACTCATCCTCTTCTTTATTTTCCCAATCGTCATCATCTTCTTCGCCAACTCCTCCTCGCAGACCGCCTCTTCTCCTGATCAGTACTTCTCTCCCCATTCATTGTCTGCTCTGAAATCATTCGTTTCTGGGAAACACACTCTGCGCTCCCAACCTTGCAATGTTTGTAAAGGATCTCATCCCGATATGATTGTTTCGGATTTGGACGCTATAGGAGCCGCCCATATGAAAAAGGAGGGAACAGTTTCAGTCGTAAACAACAATGCTGATTCTGGCGAATTGAAATGAGCTCAGAGGTTTGATGAAGGATGTGACATTCACAGAAAACCTCAAATCCCGTTGCTCTCCCTTCAAACTATTGTCGGACTTCTGAAACCCTCAAAGATTTTATGGTCTGAAATCAGAGGAGTGGTCTTTACAAACGACAATAGTGTCCGGATTGTCGAGGAGTCATTGAAGCGAAAGAGACTTCGTTTCACAACTCGGAAGTTAAATGGGTGAATGCTTTAGTGTTGACTGAGTTCCGCAATTACGTGTTCCTGTATTGACTTCAACTATACTCGGGAAAGACATATCATTGGTTGATACCATCCCTCAAGAAGACTTCTAACTCACCATATAAACCATTTAAAAAGATAGAGAAAATTTGCGATCTACCTCAGTCGCGTAAATGTTTGCAATCTACTAAAAACCGCACTCGTGCATAAAGTTGCATGAAATAGATAGTAGAACACGCAGACCATCGCCTGTGCAGATGCTCTGGTTCTCGCCATACATTACAAATGTGATTATTTAGAATACCTAGAGAGGCTTTCTACATATCAGAAGATTATGAGACAGCTTTAGTAGATTGAACATCTGAGCACCCGTTTCTTTCTCCAATGTCCGTGCGGATAGATCTTTTCTTTGAACGACCGATTTTCACCTCCCCATTGGGCGTGAGTTATCTGGGATCCTTTATTTGCCCCTGTTCCCTCAATCAGGCAGGAACTATCGCATATATCGCAGCTCGATAACAGTTACGATGACTTTCTATAGTGTAAGTATCGTCTACGTAAAGCGCAGTATCCTTTTTGAGGAGCCTAGAGACCACAGCAACATGAAGACAAGAAAGATCGGTTTTTTGCTACATTTTCATGTGCCGATGTGTTGTTTCAGGTCGACTACGTAAGGAATTATCAAGGAGTTTACATTCTTATCGATTATACACTTGAAGACGCACCAAGGTGCATGGTCTGCGTGTTCTATTATGCAACTGTATGCATGATAGATTGAATTTTTCCGCGAAAAACTGTGGTAGATGGCGAATTTTCCAAATATATATATATAAACACCCAAAACGAGTGCACATCGAGAAAGCGCATTATGAATGAGGGAGTGTCGAAACTTCCCATCTGCGACGACCTAAACTCTCAAGTAGACAGGCTACGACTATCTATTAAGTCATGCAAAGGCCCGCAGAGCATAGAGGAATGCATGGCCAAAATTGACCACTCCATCAGCAGCATTGACGGTTCGCTGAAACCATATATCGAAACCCAATCGGCGAGTATCGGCCCACAGATACGAAAGTTGGAACTGTCCCGTCTTCAGCTCTCGGGGTCTCTCGATAACTCTAAGGAGCTGATAGAAATCTTGTCCCAATCCAACAAAAAATGTTCCTCTCTCACAAAGAAAGTGAGACTGATAGAGTCGGAACGGAAAATGGTAACCGAGGCGTGCACTTACTTGGAGAATGTTCAAAGGCTCAAGACTCAAGTCTCACGTGCATCGTCTGCTTTTGAGCAAAAAGACTGGCTGGCAGCGGCAACCGCTATCAATATCATCAGATCGCTTCCGCAAGAGATGCTCAACGATAGTTACGTGTCTATGGCGGTTCCCACTACGGAAATCCCTGAGGCTCCTTTATTTCTTTTGAAGCAGTGGACTGCAGACTTGAAGATTCTGTTTGTCGACGAGTTTCACCACTCTGCTCAAGACCGCAATGTGGAGAAGCTCACATACTTCTTCAGACTATTCCCTCTCATTGGGGAATCCGATACCGGGATCTCAGCGTACTCTCATTTCATTTGTAACATAATTAACGACCAGTCCAGAACCATTGTGAGAAGTATACAGGGGAAGGAGGTTAGTTCTGGGTTCCACGCTCTTATTTTAAAGCGTATCTTTGATATCATAACGACAATCATCGTTCAGCACTCTAGAATTATTAACCGGTTCTACGGACCAAAGTACATGGCAAAGGTGATGACGGAAATCCAAAAAGAGTGCGACTTGCAGTGCGGTCTCATTTTCGACATCTTTTGGGATACCAATAAACTTGATGTCATTCTTGCAGACGTGAAGCGATACGAGTTCCCCATCCTCTTTAGTGCGATGTACACGCAGGCTGTTGAGGAAGGAAGGGACTCACTCAACGTGTCGATTGTACAAATCGGCAGTTTGATAAGCGAGCTATCGTCTTTTTTGAACCACTGGTCAACGTACGGTGAGTTCTTCTCTTCAAAATGGAGTGAGTTTCTCGGGTCTCAAGACTTTCCAAAACCTTTACTTTTTAGTTCTTTCAAAGAGAAAGTTACTAAAAATGTCTGTCCCACCTTCGACAAGCTCTCTATTTTCTACTTGCGGAGGTCACTTGAAAAGGCTTATGAGATTGAGGAGTTGCCCGACATCTCGTCCACGCTGAACAACGTGATGACGATTCTTGGATCGCGTGCGGTAGACGCAAACGTCTATGCATCCTTGAAACCGCACTCTCCACTGACAACGTCGATAATCGAGGACATTGTTCTCGTCTTGAAGAACGTTTTGAAACAATCGCTATTTTCTGGGCAGTTGAGTGTCATCAAAAGCATGGTTACCAATGTTCGGAGGATTGTGGAGAACGATCTTTTATCCATTTTAAAGACTAAACTATCCAATTTCCAGCCACGCGCCAATACCCAGCTTCTGCAGTTTTCCAATATAACTGAAAAGCTCAAGCCTGCCGAGTCTTCCAGGTTCACTTCCCCTCGGGCCAGCTCTCCTGCAACCGGAGATGGCTATATTACATCCACACAGCTAACGTCGCTGATTGGAGGGACCAACATGAACAATTTGAATGCCAACGTGAACCATGTTTCGAGCATGCTCAAGTCGGCCACAACAGCTCTAAACTCTTTAAACCTGAATAATGACGAGACCAATTTCGTTAAAACCATCAACTTCATGTTGATGCTCAACTCAATCGAGGCAATCTCTGTCTACTTTGAGAGAGTGGTTCAGTCACTTGTTTCTCTTCTTGATCAAAAGGAATTTCCCAGCTTGGTGGAACGGGACTCTCACGACGAGGAGATCAAAGAGGTGAAGGAGAAAGTGACCAGTGTGCTCACATACTCCGTGGAGAGCTTACAAAACAAGACAGACGCTCTTTTGAACATCAACGTGGACAAGTTCTATCAGCTTATTTTCAAAACAAAGCTTTCCAGGTTGATTAACGAAACGTTCAAAGATACGGACTTTCTCATCAGCTCTCAGGACTGGGAGCGCGGCAGAGATTTAGTTTTGGAGAAATTTGTCAAAGAATGGGCGCACCTCATAGTGCCCTTTTACGCTATTTGCGGTGGTGAGGTTTTCAACAAAGCCATCAAACAGATAGCTCAGAGCATGGCTCAACAGATTGAGGCCAAAATATGGCTGTTGAATGGAAAGATCAATGAACTCGGTGCTATAAGACTTGAAAAATACCTTTCTGCAATCATCTCAGAGCTTTCGAAAATTTCCTACTCTTTGAGAGAGCGATTTGTAAGGGTGACTCAGATCGTTATGCTTTTGAATTACGATGCGGATGACGATGAAGAGGACTCACTGGAGGGGATAGAGTGGATTTTAACCCCAGCAGAGCGCAACAATGCAAAGTATTTGAGGGTTGACAGAAACTGATCATCTCTGAAGATTATCTCTGAAGCGAAGCGGAAGAGATGATCTCAAAGATGATCTTAGGACCCACCTATCATCGGGGGTCGTTACAGTCTATAGTTTGTTAGAGAAAGTATCAAAAATACACCTGCATAAAGTTTTCTTTCACTTGCATAATTTCTGCTGAACTATGCACAATTCTGCGCAATTCTGCCCGACTTTGCATAATAATAGACACGTGCAGCTGGAAAAGACAAATTATTCTCAAGATCACAATAGAACTCAATAATGCCCCAAAGATATTCATTGTAAAGATCTCAAGATCAGGTTCTGAATAATGAAAAAAACAGAACTCATTTTGCAACATTTGTGTTGCAACTGTAAACTAAGAAACGCACTGATTTCTAGCTGCGCAATTTGTATTGCAGATACCCGCTTTTGGATGCTTCGCTTCAGAGATGATCTGGATTAGTTTGTGGCTGACGTTTCCTTATAGATGATCTTGAAATTAGGTGACTTGTTTTGCTGTAGTGATTTCCTTAAGATCAATTTGTGGTCACCTCATCAGCTTTTAAGAGTGTGCATATAACGTCAAGCCGAATAGTTTCTGTAGCTTTGGTTTTGGATAAAGTCAAAAAACTGTCGCAAAGTGCAAAAACAGTTAGTTTGAGAGACATGCAACTTTCTATGATCTTCATAGGCCTTTCTAATGCAAAATTGGATGTTATCAGAAAAGACAATATTCGAAAAAAGTCACACCGGACTACCAAGACTTGAGTGAAAAGGATACATCATAAAAAATATATCAAGTGGGTTGAATAATATAACTTTCATGTCAAAAACGGTGCGCCGGTCTAGACCATGCATTGTACCCCCGCATTCCAGTCAGGAACCAGTCCGAATAAAAAAAAAAAAAAAAAAAAACCTGACGACCCTTTGTATCACTATACTCGATAAAGTCTTCTACTGAAAAGATCCTGATCATATCCTTCAGATCCCCAACTCCCCATGCCATTGCGGTCATTATACTGAGAATTTCAGAGGAGAAGATCGTGTGCATAAATGCCTACCTTCTGCGAACCCTTGAGATAGAAAACGTGTCTGCATCCAACCATTATAGCTCGTTGATGAAGTTTTCGCATTGAGGAATACAATGGAGGGCTAACTATGATTATTCAGCATGTGTCTACTATTATGCAGATTTGCGCAGAAGTGCGCAGAATTGTGCATAATTCGGCAGAAATCATGCAAGAAAGGTGGACTTCTGAAAGATTTATGCAGGTGTATTTCTGAAAAAGATTTAGAAACTTGGGTGTATTTTTGATATTTCTCTACTTTTCATGTGCTGTACTGTTCTCATACATGCATTTTATATACTTTGTAAAAGTTTTATCGCATTGTGAATTCTTTGATGAGCTTCTTTTTCCCCCAATAGATCAATTAGTTGCGGCAGCTTTAGACCAGGCTTTCCTCCGCTTAGTGCGAATCGCAAAGTCTGATAAATGGCTTTGGTTTCGTAGTTGGAGTTGGCTTGCAATTGGTCAATGGTAAGCATGTCTAGACTGGCCGAGTAATTCAAAATGTCCAGTGCAGCAGGAAACCGCGATAGAAACATCGAACCATCCTCTTGGGACAATTTTGGCTCCTTGAACAAGTACAGATACTCGTCCCCCCACAACTCATTGACGGTGGTCAATGAGGAACCAACGGCTTCCAGACATTTAGATATATAAGCCTTGGGAACGGTCACATGGAGTGAGCATTCATCAACACAATGAGAGAAAAAGTCTTTATCTGAACTCAATTTTCTGCCTAGATGGTTTTTGTTAAGGTAGTCCAGTTTCTTAAAGTCCACTTTTGCATTCCCCTTTGTAAGCCCATCGAGCGAGAATAGCTTTTCCATCGTTTCAAGAGTGAAAACTTCTTTGACCGTGTGACCCGGTGTATCTCTTTTGGGAGCCCAACCAAAAAGCACAGCAAAGTTAAGCAGTGCCTCTTTGAGATAACCTCTTTCTTTAAGGGTCCAAATATCCAAGTCGCCCGATCTCTTTGAAAGCTTCTTGTCCTCAAGTGATGTGAGAAGCGGAATATGAACATATTTGGGAGGGTTCCAGCCCAGAGCATCGTACAGTGCCAGATGCTTGGGAGTCGAAGGCAGCCATTCCTCTCCGCGAACTACATGCGTTATCTCCATCAGATGGTCGTCGACAACATTAGCAAAGTGGTATGTGGGCAGTCCGTCCGATTTCATTAGAACAGGATCATCGTAGCGTACATCCATAAGATTGACCTGTGACTGCATGTCAACCTTACCGTGAAGTAGGTCGTCAAAGGGAGGATACTTTTCTGGTGATCTAAACCGAATGGTATAGGTTGACCCTGTCTCTTGTGAACGATCACATTTCCGGTCGTAGGAAACGTTTGTAGGTGGTTTCAGAAGCTTTGCGCTTTGGGCCAGCCCGTCTAGTCTTTCTTTAGAACAAAAACATTTGTAAGCTTTTCCCTCTGCTAACAGTTGGTCTGCGTACTTTTGGTAGATGTGCGATCTTTCGCTCTGTCTATATGGACCATGCGGGCCTCCAACCTTTGGGCCCTCGTCCCATGGCAGGCCAAGCCATTCTAACGTTTTGTACAAGCTGCTTTCTGCCGTTGGAACAAGACGATTTCGGTCTGTATCTTCAAGTCTTAGAATGAAGGTGCCACCGGTGGATTTCGCCAATAAAAAATTGTACAGCGCTGTTCGAAGAGATCCAAGGTGGAGAAATCCCGTTGGCGAGGGCGCAAACCTTGTTCTGACAGGATGAGTGGGCTGTATAGATACTTTGGCAGGTGAGGTTGGTCGGAGAGGTTTTTTTTTGAGTGAGAAATTGGCCAGCCGGTGACCATGGGCCTTGAATAAAAGTTCAAGGGTTTGTCGCATATTGCGTGCAAAATGGAATTTCTAGAAGTGCGTTTTTATAGCATGCATGTTGTTATGTACAAATCTGCAGCTTCGCGTAAACATACATATATTTATGTATGATTCTGCAGCTGACGCTTCAACTTATTCGACCTAATATTAAATGGTAACTGAGTCGTAAACAATTTAAATGAATCAAGAAATATTCTGAAAAATCTCTATAATTTGCCCTTATAATCCTGCCCGACATTTTCTGTGCTATGCTCGGTGGCCCGCAAAGGGCAAAGTCTCGAGTTCATGCGATGTCCAAGGGTATGACACCACCTGCACCTGTTTATATGCACCCTTTGCGAAAGTGTTAGGTTAAAGTGGTAGACAATTGAGTAGGATACATTCCAAAGCGTTCCTTCTTGCTTTTATGTTGCCTGAGCATTTGTCGTTGTTGTTGGTGAATCGATCAAAATCTGAGTAAACTAAACTTCTCAAATGAATCTGAACACTGGTGTACCCTAGACTTTCGTTAAAAATCAAAAGATGATGTTTAACTGCAAGAGTCTTCAGAACTGTATATGAAAATACATTTGGCGATTTGAATATTCTTTTTTACATTATACGGTTACATTTGTAATCAGACTGATTCTAATGCGACGCCTTAACTATATAATGTCCAGTTACATTTATTTTCACTTTTTCTCTCTCCATTTTTTAGGTAGGAGAACAATCGTATAAATATCTCAGCATATAGGTGATTTATTACAGTTCTTTGACAAGCAGCGACATGGTATGGATTTTGTTAGCTACTCCGCCTAAGTCAAGTGAAAGGATCAATTGGAACGTTCCGCGAAAATATAAAATGGCGGAGAAGTCAGCTTTGAAAGAACGACATGAGCATATCTTTCCCGTGAGTACAGTACATTGGGCTCTACTGAAAACTGCAGTGGATCCTAAGATATACTTGGAGAACTTGGGGAGAGTTTAAGGGACTCAGTCCCGCTGGTAAAGTTCGTACACATAGTAAAACAATGTTCACCCGGTAAAGTCTTGAATAGTTAAAACTTTTCGCTCTGTGTGATTATATCATATTGCATAGAAAAGTTAGAATATATGCCAATATATAGTCGTATCTCTCACAGATCCTGCATATACATACACAGCGATGCGTGGGGAGATGATTTACGACCGCATCACAGGCCAATGAGCTGGATTAATAGTAAAAGTTCAACTCGACCAAAATACGTTTGACGCTGAATCTCATAGATCAGTTATACTCAAACAGGCACTTTGCTTTTGTAATGTTCTGGCCAGATCCAAACAAAACGACTTTGTTGTGCGCGTGATAGTTATTCCAATAAAATTGTTTGTATACACCTTGCACATAATTTTGTAGTCATCAGCTTGCTATCTCTCAAAAAGGAACACTAATTGCCTATCCTGCGGCCTGCATATCCGTTGATCTTACATATACATGGCATAAGATACTATGAGGGAAATTAAATGCACCATCAAGTAAGCTGGTCTTTGACGAGTCAGTTCTCCTCTCGGCCTTAAATCTCTGTCCACCATAAGCTTTGAGGCAATGAGGAGGAGAAACGATACCACGAGTCCTACAATTCGGTCACTTCTTATACCATCATCCTATTTCTATTACCAGATAAGCTACTGGAAACAAGGTACGACGGGCAACAAGCATGGAATAAAGCGCATCCACTCAAAATTTGAGAACTAACAGTGCCTGCATCTGATAAATCTGTACTATGGGCACTAAGATTTATTCGGACTCACTCAAAGTAATGAGCGATATAAAAACTACTTATATAATCTAGCGTGCATGATCGATGCACTGAGCTTTATATGGAACGTAAGCTCCAACAGCATCTCCCAGTTTCGGTGCTATTGATACCTAGACGACGACTTTTCCTGGATCGTATCAGTATACTAAATTGTATTTGCTGTGCAGATGAATGGATGACTACATAAGCTTGAATCATGAATCTGTCACAAAGATGGGACCAGCGCTGCCAATTTTCAATCTGAATGCGAGATAAGAAAAAAGCCTTCAAGCTGTCGCGAAAAGAAGTGAACGACGAACAGCAGTCTGACATGCCGAGAGAGGACATACAACACAAATGTTTGAAAGATCACCCTACATAATCGAGGTAAAGTACACGGAGGTCGCGACAAACGGTATGGGCATAACATCAACCAATAATATTTTTCTTTGGAGTATTGATAAACCGGGTACTATGGGGACTAAGATATATTCGGACTCATTCAAAGTAATGAGAGATATAAAAGCTATTTATATAGTCTAGCGTGCATGAACGATATGCATCTTCATGCACTTAATGTCACGTGAGCTTTATATGGAACCTAAGTTTCAACAAGTATGGCTGAAGCCATTACAGGAGCACGTAATCACGAAACTCAGTCAACACTTAACCGTCCCATTCAACTTTCAAGTTCAATTTTCAAATAGCTCGAACCTCTTTCTCGTTTCAATGACTCCTCGACCACAGGGTAATGTCATCTATAAAACCAATGACGTCGTGCAATCATTTCCGCAACGCTTCAATGACCGGACTCCTAGGATTTACGGACCGTAAAAATTTTAAAGGTTTCAGGAGTTCGAAATCAGCTTTTCTGTCTAGCAAAACGTCAACTTTTTCGGTACTCTTGAAAGCTGAACGGCTTAGGACGATATTTGAAAAATTGAGGACATTGTCGGTGTACTTTAGCTCCTCTTGTCATTCAAACTGTTATGAAGGTAAACGGGGCAACAAGGTAATCCTCTGTGAATGTCAAATTCTTATAAAACGTCTGAACTCATCTGTCAATTCGCCAGGATCAGCATTGTGGTCGCGGCTGAATTGATTCCCTCCTCTTTTATAGGTGCACCTCCCACAGCGTCCAGACTGAAAACACCATATCGATATCAAGTTCTTAAAAAACGCTGCACGGTTGCGAGGGCAGAGTTTTTCTCAGGACAATGAGATGAATAATTCCAAAGCTAACAATTGATGGGGAGAAAAGTACTGATCAGGAAAAGAAGAGGGTTGCGAGGAGGAAGAGTTGGAGGTGGAAGACGAAGAAGAGGAGGAGTTATAGAGGGACTACTCTTCGTGAGGTAGGGATGTCTGATCGGCTTGCAGAAGAGGATTGTGAGAAGCAGCAGTTATCTGATTATGAGAAGTGTACGATTACATCTCTCACAATCTGCGTCACAAAGTTTCACACCATCCTCACACCTTCCATAATCGCTGCGGAATAAATTATAGCTTCTCAGCTTACGCTTCGTCGCAAATAGTCTATTCCTTTACAATCAATCTATAAATCAGACACCTTTTCCGCTTCGCTCAACGCAGCAAATACAAGGTTCCAAAACTTTTCCATATCCATAGTCTCACCCACAATGACACCATTGTCACTCTGTTGCAAAGCCACCGTTTGGCCTTGCTTCTCTCCCTCTTCCACAACGTCCATGCGCCATCTCTTGTAGACGTATCCAAGATCCACTTGCTTATACATTGTCAACAATACAGCCACTGCCAAGGGATCGTGGACTGGAGGACCTTGCACGAATCCCTGTTCCCGCTCGTAGGTTTCTGCGAAAAACACAATGAGGTCGTAGAAAAGCTGCCTAATGTTTGACGTGTGTCCGGCATCGCTCTTCAGAAGCTTTTGGGCAATTTCCTTTGTCGCAACAGCCTGATGAGTGAGGTTCAAAGGAGCCACAATCAACTTTGGAGATAAAACGTCATCGGTAAAAATCGCCTTTGCAGCATGAGGGTCACACCAAATGTTGAACTCAGCAAAGGGGGTCCAATTGCCTGAATCGATGGCTCCACCCATAATGGAGAGGTAGTTGATATGCTCCTTATCGGCTGGGTACTTGGAGAATAGCTCATACACATTTGTGAGGGTTCCTGTCGCCACAATGGAGATGAACCCCTTATGGGAGTCTATGGCATTATGGATCGCATCAACAACGGTTAGATCGGATTTTACAGCGACACTTGGAATGGGCAGCAGATCGGTTCCATCCAGTCCGGACTCTCCGTGAATGGAAGGCGCAAGATGTACACTGCGCTTTAAAG
>JAJLWQ010000105.1:4723-15927 GCA_030570875.1 Citeromyces matritensis
TCCATCAAAGTCATATTGGCTGTTAAAATGACAATCTCTATATGGTTATCGGCAAACAGGTTTACCATCATTTTTGTATGGTGAGATCCGTACTTTGGCACTCTGACATTTAGCTGCTTGATATTAAAAGTCTTTTCATAATCAGCAGGTACATTGGCGTTTTCCTGAGAGCACACCAGAACGATTTCAACGTTTTTGGACTTTAAATGGGGAATTAGATACTCACAATCAATGGCAAAACTGAACTGGAACGTTTTGACGAGTCCCAAAGAAGAGATCAAGTCACTTAATTTCACTGTATCTTTATTGGCTGTTGTGTTTCCGTGAGATACAGAATGGATCAGCTGTATGGGGGACGCGACTGGTGCAATTGACTTCTCCTCAATGATTTCCACTTCCGAGTCAGAGCAGTCTGTATCGGCTATTTCTACAGTCTGCTGTTTTGGCCTTTTATTTTTGTTTGCCCAAGCATTCGCAGTTGCAATCGCTGCCTCACTTCTCTTTCTCTCCATGGGGTAGAGCTTGGTGGTGTTGGGATGTCCTTTTGTATGCGCTACGGCTTAGAATATCGAGCGAGTTAATGTCCCAGTATTCTATGACAAAACTCTGCTCAAGTCTGCTTTCTATGAGGAATTAATGTGCAATAAGATAAATAAAAGACCGTCGATATGGAGGGCGATAAGCGATGGCAGACTAGAAGCATCAAAGTATAAGGAGCGATAAAGAACTAAATGATTTTTCTATTGACTGCTCCTGATAACACGATTCATTGGTGTGAGCGGAATGGTCTCTCCCACTTAGACTTTATAATACATTTCTCATAGGTTGATTGGCTAAGCTATTGAAGTGGTCTGACTCAAGCAGGAGTGTACAGCTATATTTCACCTTTCAACACACATAAATGATGTGGTGGTCGAGATGAAAACATTATTTGACCTCGAGCAAGCTTGGGCGAGCTTGGGCGAGCAGTTGGCTTCTCTAAAGTGAACTTGATAAAAAAAGATTCCGAGGGACTCTTAGGCTGATCTCATTTGCCCTCCACTTTCTGTTACTACTAAACGATTGAATGCACTTTGATCCACACAAATGCTATAACCAATTCAGCAGTACGAAAAGGGACTGAAAGTGCTGTAACCCTGTCTCAGAAGGACCCACGTTGGCTGCCTACAAGTATTTTGGCTCACACACAGCTATTACTGAAATATACCACAATCTGCAATATTCTTGACTACTTTGTTCCCTGTTATCTCGTCTGATCGACTGCCTGATTTCTCATTCAATTCAAAATGCCTTCGAAAATCCAACCGAGACGATAGACTGGCGCTTTCACACAAGTGGTAACGTTCGGTATACGCTAAATCACTCCTGGCTTATTTTTTTCATGTGAACCCTTAAAAACGGGTCGGGAGGTGTTCAGGTCACAGACACTCTAAGCTACTATTTCTGCGAATACATATCCCTTGATGAATCTACGAGTAGGCATAAATGACTTGTCAAAAAAATCAACTGCAAAGCGTATTTAAATTACACACTTAGTACAATCTGAAAGATGGACCCATGGAGGACTTGATCACCAGGGAGTTGACGTTTTGCCAGTTCTTCTTCAACAGAGAAACCAAAAAGTTACAGGACATCATGATCTGGTTGACAAGAACGTCCTCCTCCATCTCAACGTTACCGATGGCAACAGCAAGACACAGAACTTTCTTCAATTGGAACTTGATGGTGGACTTGACGTCGGTCACCTTGGAGTACAGGTCGTCGTTGTGAGACACTGGGGTTGGGAACTTACCAGCCTTGGAAAGTTGAGGACCCAAAAGTCTTGGAACTTGCTTGATCAAGACATCGGAAGCAACGAAAGCGTTGTACTTCTTGGCCAACTTCTTGATAAGCTTCTTGTTCTTGTTCAGCTTCTTCAGGTCATCAACAGACATGGCATCGACACCAAGAGACTTGGCTCTGTCAACGTCGAAAGCGTCACCAAAGATGCAAATGGACATGTTTGGTCTTGGGACTTGTGGAAGTCTCAAAGTACCAGAGAAACGCTTGTCTCTTTGTGGGTCATAGTTCTTAAGACCAACTTGCAGCTCAACGGTCTCAAGAAAGTTTCTCTTCTTGGTCTCGTTAGAGTGCTTGAGCAACTCTTTGACGTGCTCACGAACTTCGGAGGATGAGATTTTAGACATTGTAAATTCGTCTCCCTAGCAAAGTATAGTAGGTAAACCGGTTTGGCTGATTCGACGAGGATGAAAAATCGTGCAGAAACTTTTTTTTTTGTTTGGCGGTGCAGGATCCCAGGTCAGGGTAACACATTCACGTGCCTCAAGCTAGGGCGCTACATCCCAACACCGTAAAGAGATGTTGTCAAGGTTCAGTCCGATTCAGTTTGTTCGTTTGTACTCAAGGCGGTCTCCATCGTCCAGTAGATGGCTAAATAGAGCAAGCAAAGATACATACACGCGGGAGGCGCAGTCACAAAGTCTCAAATCGCGGGCAGCATTCAAGCTGATTCAAATCGATGACAAGTACAAAGTGCTGAAAAAGTGCCATAATGTCGTAGATCTAGGATTTGCCCCCGGAGCTTGGTCTCAAGTTGCTAAAGCTAGAGTCAAAGAAGGGAAGGTTCTCGGTGTAGACATTTTGCCCTGCCAGCCTCCTGCTGGTGTATCTTCTCTTCAAGCCAATATACTATCGAAAAAGACCCATGAACAAATACGACTGCATTTTTCGGATTCGGACCAAGATCTTGAACAACAGCCTCAAATCTATCCGGTGGATACGATACTAAGTGATATGTGCGCACCTTTTTTCCAGGAAACTGGCTTTTGGAATGCAACTACTAATCTACCTTATTTTAGGATGGCTAATACTACTGGTTTAGTTTTCAAAGATCATATAATGAGCATGGTGAGAGATTTTTTGTGTATCGTATTAACTCGCAGGATCTATGTGACGCTGCTTTAATTTTGGTAATTGATATTTTGAAACCGGGTGGCTCGTTCGTTTGCAAGTTTTATACTGGCTCAGAGGATAAGTTACTTGAGGCACGGTTGAAAAAGGTGTTTAGCAGTGTTTTGAGATTCAAGCCAGAAGCTTGTCGTCCAGAATCAAGAGAATGCTACTTTGTCTGTCGTAATAAGAGGGCAAATGTGGATAAAGTGACTGTTTTTCGGTGATTTAATGTGTGGCGGAAAGGTGTTGAGTTGGCCATGTCAAACTCTTGTTTTTGTCATGTTATTATGTCAAAAAGGCCATTTTGTAGGTTCCTTGTGGGTTGATCTGAAGAGGAAGAGTCGTTGAACGTGAGTACGGTGTTGACTATCTGAGTACCTTGTGTTTCAGTCACTTACGACTGGGTTGATTCTGGAGTAAGCTGCGCATGCAGCGATACTGTTCAGACTGGAGATGATGACTTAAGACAATTCCACTCCATTGTGCTTGATTATGAGACTTTTTATCTCTTTGGCTCCTGAATCAATTGTTCTCGCCATGCGATGTAAGCTATTGCATGAATGGCGCAGTGGTGAGAGTAAAGAATGATCGAGCGACCTTCAAAAAGGTTCACATGAAGATGTCGCCAAACACAGACCTGGTACTAAAAGCGGGCGTCGTTTAGTGGTAACTCTACAGAGTCTGTTAGCCTTTCCTGAAGGGATGTCGAGTCAAACTGAACCGCCTATAGAATCAGACGCATATAATTACATTGCTCGCTGCATTTTACTCGACTCAAACTGGTCAAGACAAAAGAATGGAAATAGAGATAACCTCTCACTTATTCGAATGGGGACCACTCTGATCTGTCCTTTGATGGTCAGCTTTGTGTGGTATCGACCTGATTACCTTGACAGTGACGAAACGGGACGATTGACTATGGGACTCGGGCTGATACTTGAACTACAGCGTCGATGGCCTCACCACATGTCTTAACGTGGGGCGAATTCGCATTCATTCCTTCATATGCTCTTCAAGATCAAGTCATGCATGTTTAAGTATGATCAATGCGCTTGGCTCATTGAGTCTCTTATTGTTAATTTGGCCGAATCTCCACTACATGGTTAGAACTGTGGTAAGTTTCTCGAGGGAACACGTGCTAAAAATTCCAATGGTTTGGGAGGATGTATTCATGACATAGAAGATAAAACTCTCTGGAAGTCTTACATGAATCATAATAACTTTTCGAATCGCATTGAATTCATTGTGCGAATTCCTGCCAATTCAACCTTCGATGGTAGGATAGTCAACTGTCGTTTCAGCCAGCGCGTCAACTAATCCAATGAGGTAATGACAACACATAACGACAGAAGACCCTTGAGTTTTGTGACTGGATGAGTTCAATTTGAATACCTTGACAAGTAACAGTTGGACGAAAAGTCTAGCGCCATGGACTCTGTTTTCCAACTCCAATACTTCATATTGACATTGCAACTAAAAGACTTGAAAAGTATTCGCTTGATTTGCCTGTCCCTTTTAGACATATTTTTGAAATAGAGTGTTTAGAGCAGGAGAGCTCCAAGAAACTAGCTTGTAGTGATAGAATACCTCACAAGTAGCTAGCATCGCATTTCCCATTTCGTCCCTACCAATAGTAAAGGAAAGCGTCTTGAATAAATCGAAGACAATTTCTGGTGATGCAACTTAACTGGTTGCTAAGAGCAAAGCAATACGGGGTGTGTTACAGATAATGTAAATCCCTATTGTATGGAGGATAATCATGTTGTTTAGATCCCAAGATTAAAATTATCTTCTTTTTTGAGAATCTGGATCCTTATCTTGGTGAATAATAGCTCCATTATGTCAGCCCTTGGTTTTATCCTCTCGGCTTAGTGACTTCGATATCTCATCGTGCACTGACATAGCACTTTCTGCTAAGTGTAGAAGAGCGTTTTTCTAAATCAAGCCGCTAGATGATGGTGGGCAGTGTTTTACTTTCTTTCTCTTCAGCAATAAACTCCAGTATTGAGGAAATTATAGCACGATAGTGGAATATAGTAAACAATCCAACTCTCGACATCTCTATCTTCAAGAAAGCAGGTAGACTGGTCCATTAGGAGGCTAGTCCAAAAAACGGACAATTGCACAATGCGAACGAAAATCACATCTGACACTCGAAAAAACACTACAATTTAGCGCCCTCAAGGATAGAGGGAAAAGTCTGTCTATTAATCCACCTTCACTCACACCTACACTAATCAAAGCTCCACTTTGTAAAATTGAAATACACCACTCGCTTAAATACACTCCTCGCTGACGCTTCGGAGTTACGCTTCAGTGTTACGCTTGAGTCACGCTTCAGAGTCAACGGGAGTCTCTACATCAATCAGATCGTCACTACCCAAAGCTGCAAACATCTCTGGGGTTTCCTTTGGTGTGCACAACCTAGCCGCAAGATCTTTCTTATTCGACAATTCAAGCTGTGACTTCCACTGCTCTACAAGTCCGTCAATCTGATCGCCCTTGTTGTAGGTCAAAGCCATAATGGCCGCCTCGGATGGTCTACCCGCTTTGGTCAAGACATCGAGACACCCATCGAGGTCAGCTGCGGCCCACAGGGCGGCAAATGCGATATTGTACTTTGCCTCTTTTACTGCATTTTCCGCTAACTGCTTTAATCCAACAGCATTATTTGTGGATGTGAGTACCAAAAGGAGAGATTCTAGATCTTTGCCCTTTTCAAACGCTTCAAGCGCCAGAGAAACGTTCCATTTGGTTAAAGCCGCATCAGCAAGCGCTCTCCATTTGTGCTCGTTGTGGCTGAGATTCAAAACGATTTCGCGAGCCAAAGTGAGGTTCCCCGTCTGAAGAGCGAGCTCGAAACGGTGGTCCTGGTCTGTGGTAACTTGCAAGGCGATATCGGTCAGATCTTGCTTTTCGAGGAAACGAGCAAGTTTTGGTCTATCGGAAATAGCCACATTATCCAAAAGAGAAGCTGCAGTTTCGAGATCGCCTCTCAGAACCACTGTCTGGTACTCCAAAACCGGGAGAGGAACGGTAAACGACACAATGTTTAAGGATCTGTCTACAGCGTAGACCCTGTTATCGCGGGTCATGTAACGAAGCAAGAAAACCGGCTTGTCTGCCTGGGCAACGTTGGAAACCACTCCTCCAATGATGTAGTTCACTCTTCCTGCTGGGGAAGAGTAGAGGAACGCGTCTCCGATCCACACTCCAGAAACGATTTGTTCTGGTGTTTCGTAGAGCACATCGAAACAGGACTCCACTCCCTCGTCAACGTCATGCTCGCCAGACTCCACAGCAGAATCGAAAGCTGAGCGGTCGAAATGGAGTACGTACACACTTTCAGAGGTTGCAATCACTAATAGTTCGCCTGATTCGGACCATGCAACGTGCTCTGCGTCAACGTCAACTCTGCGAACGAGAAGACCTGATTCCCAGTCGAAAAAGGAAACCACGCCTTCAGATCTCACTCCCAAAAGCGTTCCACCAAAGATCTGCAAAGCTGCGTAGCCCGGCTGAATCGATACGTCACGCTGTTTAAAGTTTCTGAAAACAGATATACTTGAAACCGATTCTCTTGTAGCAAAGTCTGAAGAGTCGGCCCCCCACACGAAATCCAAAGCACTGCCATAAGATTTAGACCGCCACGCAAAAGCGGTGTATATGGTGTACTCTCCATCGCCTGCAACGGCTACAAATCTTCCGTTTGGAGAGTGGGAGAGAGAAGTAGGGAAAACTTCAACCGCACCCAGATCTTTCATACTTAGAGAAAGCTCAGACCCATCGGGCGCACCATCTGCCGCACCTGGACGAACATGACAAGTGTAAACGTCCGAGTTTTTCGCAACAATGATCCTCCCGGAAGGATCCATTGAAGCTGCTGGTTTATCCGATCCCAAACGAAGGATCACGTGACCGGCGTCGAACCCCAAAGCCAAAAGTGAGGATCCTTTCAAAAACGCACAGCACCACGCGCGTTCTAGGCCGTATTCCAAAGTCTGTTCGAGTTTATATGTAGCCGAGTTCCACACACGCACCGATCCGTCTTCCGATCCGGAGATGATGAGTGGGAGCTGTGGGTGGAAGATGGCGTAGGAAACGTTAGCACGATGACCTTCCAAAGTGGCCACGCAAGCTTTGGTTTGGTAATCCCATACTTTAACCAAACGGTCGTCTGAGCAGGAAATCAAATACGGTTTGTCTGCGCCCGGGTAGTACTCTACGAAATTTACACCTTTTGTTTCGTGAGCCAGTAGAGTGAAATTGGGCTGCGACGAGCCAATGTTCCACACTTTTACAGTGCGGTCCAAACATGCGGTGGCAAACGTGTTTGTGTCCTTTGGGTTGAAAGTTACGCTCATAACGAAATGTTGATGTCCTTCGAAAATCTGCTGACACTTCCAGTTTTGGTCCCAATTCCACATTTTGACCGTCATATCGTCACTCGCGGTGAGAACATAAGGCAGAGAAGGGTGGACCGCAATGGAACGGATATAGTCAGGATGAGCCTCGAACTGAGTGACTTTTTCTCCTGTGTTGTAGTTGTAGATTCTCACTTGAAAATCGTCAGCGCCAACAATAATCCAACCCTTGCGAGATACAAAGCATCCTGCACGAACGGGTACCTCTGCCACTTCAAAGCTCTTGACGCGCGAGCCGGTTTCGTAATTCCATATCTCCACCGTTCCGGAGTAGAGCGTGGTGAGCACCCAGGGCTCACTCGGGTGGAAGTCTATGCCTTTAACTCGTTCAGAGCGAGTACTCAGCAGTTTCTAATGGTTAGTGTGGGGGGATAAAACACGTACTTTAATCTCCAATTGCATGTGTGCTGGCGGGTGGTGTATCCTTACACCATCTCCCATCTCTGAAGCGGAGCGGAAGAGATGGTCTTGAAATCAATCTTGGCCGTGAGCAAAAAGCGAAGCGAGTTGTCAGTTGTAATTTTATCTTAATGGTGATGGTGTGAGAAGCCTAATTTGCCAAATGAATATGGGCTATGAATACGGGAGATTGATGATTTTTTTCTTTTGTATCAAATCCCCTCACCTATCAATCTATAAACTAAACATCTTTTTTGAGGTCTTTGCTTGAGCACTTTTCTCAGAGTTTGAGATTGCCTTGGTTTGTTCTTTCTCGCGGGCTGAAAGTTATTCACCTGCAATGTCTTTGCCATCTTTCGCCTTCAGCGATTTGCACATTTTTAAATCGACGGTCGATGCCCCTACTATTTGCTTGAGTTCATACAAGAGCAACAGTTGCGCCTCTTTAAAATCCCCCTTCACCAGACGGAAAGCCTTTCTACTCGATATTCGCAATTCAAAACTCAAAACTCGCCTCGCTCGTTGTTCGTTCATTTGAATTCATAAGCTGAGTCTACATAGCACTTCAAGACAAGTAGCCCTCGTCTGTGGAGAGGCAAGTATGTGGTTGCGTCTTTCTTGAAAGTTGTGCTATAATGGTTATTTCAGAAGAATAAGGTAAATGAAGTATTTGTGAAGTCTGAGCTCTTGAGCAGTGTTTCCACACCAAATTCGATCACCTGATTAAAATTTCGCTTTAAAAACACTGCCAGAAATCAAAAAATCTACTATGCGGTACTCCGTAACGTTTATAGGTGCTGTTATCAAGAGCTGCTGTGACAATTAGAATAAATTGCAAAATCCGAAAGTGTCATTCAGAGAGCCTGCCTCAGTATGCTGAGAAATGGCACAAACAAAGTCGTTAATGGAGTTTGTGCTTAAAACAATGTGTGATCGCGACCCTGACCAAAATGGAATCTAGAGGAACAATGTCGCTTTCAAAATGATTTTTTTGCGATACACATGAGAGAAGCTTCAGTTTATTGCTCAATTGAAAGAAGTACGAGTGTATGAACTTTACGAGAATATGGTAAAAATTATGCACATAAACTCTCTCAAAGTCAAGAATAACCTCAATGAAAATGAAACCTCTGAATCACTGATCAAATTTGAAATCATGAAATTGTTGAGAACGAGTTGCAGTTGAGCTGAATTTCCTCAATTGCAAGTGTTCATCTAACTGGCACAGTCACGATGTACTGTTTCTGTTTGCTCAAAAACCTCTTCTAAGACTCGAAAAATTACTTTGAATAAAGACCAACCAAGTGGACTTGGAAGCGATCTTTCGTACAACGTCTCCATAACTGATAAGCGGTTGAATCTCGATTGAATCTCGAATTCTTTATAAGGTATAGCCACATAAGAACCATTATATTGATCGTGCCGATCAATCGATTTCTTTCAAAAGCCTGAAGAATTTGGGCTGTACAGATAGTGATCAATACCGAAAAATCCAACATCAATGATGTCAATTAATTTCGCTATAACTCGTGACACGGTTCGAGTGAACAACAGTGGCATCTCCGTTATTTTTGCTCTCCACCTTTCAAGTTTGGTGTGTTTCACATTTAGGAATCCTTGGATTAAACAATGGCTCGATTAAGCTATATATAGCATACTACCGTGTGATTATTGATCTCTCAATCAAAAGTTCTGCTGACGACACAATTGACCGCGCCTCCTTTTTCCTGTCAATATACTCCGCTAAAGAGAAAACCGGGCTTTGGGGTCTGGCGTAAGCATAGTACCACGAAAGGGAATAAAAGGGCACTCGGTTCTTGTCAGCAATCCATTCCGAGCAATGAGTCGGATAGACAATCTTTTCATTACGCTTTAATGATCTCACTCCTCGACAATCCACAGGCTAATGCCATTTGTAAAAAAGTATCACAATTACGTCAAAAAACCACAAAATGATCGTATGTGATGGCTTTCATTTTACATGAGATTGGTCTGTGGATGTTAGATCATCTCTTCCGCTACGCTTCAGAGAAGAATTTCTCAAACACCAAGGGCATTGTGATAACTTCCCCTGCAATCTGCACTTGCGTCCCGTGTCACTAACGTTTTCTAACAACAGATAAAGCTATGTGGATCTTCAACTGGTGTATGTGAGCTCTCGATAATTATTAACCATCTCAGTTCAGGACATTCTTGCTTCATTGGGACTGTGGAACAAGCACGCCAAGCTTTTGTTCCTTGGTCTAGACAATGCTGGGAAAACTACGCTGTTGCATATGCTTAAGAACGACAGATTGGCCACTCTTCAACCAACTCTTCACCCAACTTCGGAGGAACTCGCAATTGGAACTGTAAGGTTCACCACGTTCGACTTGGGTGGTCATCAGCAGGCAAGAAGACTGTGGAAAGACTATTTCCCAGAAGTTGACGGAATTGTCTTTTTGGTAGACGCTGCCGACTCTGAAAGATTTCCAGAAGCTCGTGCAGAGTTGGAATCTCTTTTGTCGATGGATGAGTTGCAAAAAGTGCCATTTTTGATCCTTGCAAACAAGATTGACTCTCCAAAGGCCGTTTCCGACGTGGAGATTAAAAACTACTTGAATATCATGAACACCACAGGAAAGGGAAACGTTCCTCTCGGCGAGACAAGACCAATCGAGGTTTTCATGTGTTCTGTTGTGTCTAGACAAGGATATGGTGAGGGATTCAGATGGTTGTCCCAGTATATTTAGCGTTTCTATGTTGGAACTTTTGATTTAGGGAAATTGTTTGTTGAAAGCTTTGTATAGTGAGTTATGTTTTGAGCAAGAATGTATTCATGCAGTGCCTTTGACTGTCCTAAAATCATCAAGAGTTATTTCCATAACTGCCTAATGTTGAATTGTTGATGAAATCATCACTCTAGAGGTAGGATCCCATGGTTTCGATCTGCCCCAGTGCATTTGAAAGTGTGATCATTTAGCTGGGCAGACCTTTGAATAATACGAGCTTGAATAATACGAGCTCAACTGTACTCAAACCAACAAGAAGGGCAACTTTGTTTCTGTTATTGTATATTATACACTATGGTTTACTTGTCTATTGTGATCTCTCTCTCACAGCAGATCAAGCGGTATAAACCTGTGGACGGGCATTATCTTCCCAGACACCATTTGAACTTATATTATTGAACCTCTCATATGGATGTGATTTTCTCAGAATGCTGAAAAGTACATTATTTTTTGAACACTAATGATTCTCAGAACTCAAACCTGTTTCTTTGCTAGTTCACTCTCACAACTTTTAGGACAGTAATTTTTACCCAATTTATTGTTTTGCTCAACCGGTTATCATCGTCTCAGATGAATCGAGGATGGGTTATCTCTTTTCTTACATTTGATTTGTTTGTATCAACTTTTGTCTTTTTTCGAGTTCTATACAAAGCTGTCT
>JAJLWQ010000105.1:18032-32262 GCA_030570875.1 Citeromyces matritensis
GTGCAGAGTTGGAATCTCTTTTGTCGATGGATGAGTTGCAAAAAGTGCCATTTTTGATCCTTGCAAACAAGATTGACTCTCCAAAGGCCGTTTCCGACGTGGAGATTAAAAACTACTTGAATATCATGAACACCACAGGAAAGGGAAACGTTCCTCTCGGCGAGACAAGACCAATCGAGGTTTTCATGTGTTCTGTTGTGTCTAGACAAGGATATGGTGAGGGATTCAGATGGTTGTCCCAGTATATTTAGCGTTTCTATGTTGCAACTTTTGATTTAGGGGATTTGTTTGTTGAAAGCTTTGTATAGTGAGTTATGTTTTGAGCAAGAATTTATTCATGCAGTGCCTATGACTGTCCTAAAATCATCAATTTTTTTTTCATAACTGCCAAATGTTGAACCGGTTGATCAAATCATCACCATAGAAGTAGAAGCCCATGGTTTTGATCTGCCCCAGTGCTTTTGAAAGTGTGATCATTCAGCTGGGCAGACCTTTGAATAATACACGCTTGAATAATACGAGCTCAACTGTACTCAAACCACAAGAAGGGCAACTTTGTTTCTGCATAGAGTAAGTATTAAACATAACAAACATACTACGTAACAAACAGCGTTATACAATAACCCCAGATAGTTACTCCGAAACATAAGGAGGGAAGTTAATTTGGCAAACCTGTCCACTTCCAGGAAGGAAAATGACGACTGTAGTCACCTTCTAGAAGTAGTGATCTGAGCATAGTCACTCACTTCGGCATAAGACCAAACATTATGCTCCACTGCATATGCGGATGCATACGCATGCAGCAGACCGCATATAGACCAAACTGTCATATGTGAGGAGTTAAACCAAAAGACCTAAACAACGCTCGCTCCATTGGCCGATGAGGCCTGGTGTTGTATTCACAACCCGAATCTCCCATGGGTGAAGTTCTTGCCTCGTCATCTAGCCAGATATCAGTTGTCGGGCCAATATCATCATAGCCCCAGTCCTTATTACATAAGACACCATACCGAGGGTTCGCGCCCTCGGTTTGGATACACAGACAACACTGATTGGCCAATATGACAAGGCACTATGCATATTGCATAAAAGGGAGAATTGGCAGCAAACTACTGGCGGTATATGTAGAGGCGACATTCCTCTCAGTTCGACATGCTATGCAATGATATGCTATCCAATGTAATGTGGTAATATCCAAATTCAATCCGAACAACTTGGGTATTTCTCTATATAGAAGATAATACCTATTTTACACCCATCTACAATGGCAACTAACGAGAATAGCAGTAGCTCCCCAGTGAGACCGATCCATGATGAAGGTGACCCAGCCATGGCTGGTCCCTCATCTCATCAGTTTCTGTTATTGTATCTTATACACTATGGTTTACTTGACTATTGTGGTCTCTCTCACACAGCAAATCAAGCGGTTCAAATGTGGACGGGCATTATCTTCCCAGACACCATTTGAACTTATATTATTGAACCTCTCATATGGATGTGATTTTCTCAGAATGCTGAAAAGTACATTATTTTTTGAACACTAATAATTCTCAGAACTCACACCTGTTTCTTTGCTATTTCACTCTCGCAACTTTTAGGACAGTAATTTTTACCCAATTCATTGTTTTGCTCATCCCGTTATCATCGTCTCAGATGAAATGAGGATAGGTTATCAACTTTTTCTCTTTTCTTATATTTGATTTGTTTGTATCAACTTTTGTCTTTTTTCGAGTTCTATACAAAGTTGTCTCTCGTGTCTCATTGCATCCGGTCAAATGATGTCAGCACGTATATCAAAATGAACAAAGTACATAAACTTTCTCACCGAGTCCCCATTATCGTATTTTTCCGTATACCTACACATGAACAGAGAGAGCTTCACGCAATCTTGATTTATTAGCAAAATGAATTTGAGCACTAGTCAATCATATAACGTGTCATGTCACCCCAAAACAAAATCGAGTGTGGACTAAATACACAACGTCATATAAAGCAATACGTGCAGTTTAAAATCACATAACTTTTATCAATGTTCTCACTTCAGTTACATTTTTTTGAACAGGCAGTCAACTTTGATTAGTCCTGAAAAACACCCAAAGTTTAGACTGACCCATCATCTTCATTCACTCAGTCAACTTACCAACTGTGAATAAAACATGTCAGGAATGGAGTGGGTGTTATAACACTACGTAACAAACAGCGTACTCAAATGAGTCACTTCAAAGCATAAGAAGAGAGAAATAAAGTTAACGTCCTGGAAGATGATGACAGCAACCGCCTTTAGGACGTAGTGATCCGAGCCTCGAGGCTGGCTTCAGCTCAAGACCAAACATGATGTTCCACTGCATAAAAGCATGCGCATGTAGTACGCATAATAACTTGAACAACGGTAGCTCCATGGGCAGATGAAACATGGTGAGAGTATCAACCCGGAGTTCGTATGAGTAAAGCTCAAGCCTAGTCATTTAGCTCAATATCAGTTGTCGTTTTTAATCACTTCTTGAGCTTTTCTTTTTAATTCTGGAATAAACCTGATCTCTTCAGGTCCTGAAGTGAAGTGCTTTCGACTTGATATGACTAAGGAATAAAACCGGGTTGTTTGAACACTCTATCAACACTCTAAGCGTGAAACTCCGATTCTTAACTATCAGGAAACATAACCAGACCTATAAATCGCTTCATCATGTGCGACGCAAAAGACAGTCAACAGGTAGATTCCTTGAAACGAATTGACATGATGCGAGTTATTATTGAAATTTGGGTGAGGTGTATTTCCTCTGTATGTCAACATCTCACACAGATGTTTATTCATGATCTGCATTTTTTTTTATTCATGATCTGCAACTATGATTCTGAATATGGCAGAGACTAATACGAGTATTCGAATGCGACGAGTCTATGGGCTTCCGATATGAGGTCAACGAGAAACAGGGTTGAAAAAATTTTAGTGAGCTAAATTCATCAATCTCTCGTACACCCACCCTCCAAAGCTGCACACGATTTTGACAACCCACAGACCAATGTCATAAGTAAAAAAGAAAACCATTACGTATTGCGATCATTTCCGCTTCTCCACGAACCTTCTATACTCATGGTAAACCGTCGTCGCAATGAGTCACTTGTCAGGGCTCAGTCAAGAAAACTACCTGAATTTACCTTCTCGACTTGCCAACCTCAAAAGTCTGTGAAAACCACCCAGGAAAGTCTTTACTAATCATAGATTGCTTCTCATTCAATGATAGATGCTTCTGGTGCTTCAAAGGTCAAATGAGTGGAGGAACTTCAGTGATATCTTTGTCATTCTTCTATAAACTGACAATGCAGAAACTTCAACGTCTCGCCTTCTTTCCAAAAGCACTGGAAGAAGCTTCACTGGCCCCAATAGAACGTTTCTTACCCTCTCTGGAAAAAAATTCCTTCTTTCTCTCACGCTCTTTGTCCTTTCTTTCTTCTTCCGATTTTGCCATCTTCTTGAGCCTTTCTTTAAACTTGCCTTGTTTCTGCTCTTTTCTCTTTTCGTCTTTAGACCTCTTGAGAGTGGCAACTTTCTGTATCAAGTCACGCGCTTTCTTTTCTTCACCTCCCAGAACAACAGCACGCTTAGCCATGTATGTTGTCTTCTTCTGTGGCTTCATCTGGTGAATCTGAGACTTGAAAGGAAGCTCACTCTGTACGGATTTTGGAACGCGCAGCGGATTGAATCGTCTTTCGACCCTTTGCACTTTACCATAAGCGGAACTCGGGTCCGAGGGCGTGGCCATGTTATTCGCATGGCGAATTTGTCCTGTCAGTCTCATACCCTTCCACTCTGTCTTATTCGACATCAAAAGTGAAGTGACCGGGTTGTAAAACCGTTTCACTGGAACAGGATACCACGTGCGAAGAGAGACAATATCTGAAAGAAGAATCTTATCTTCAAAAGTTGCTCTAAAATGTCCCTCTGGACTGGAAAGAGCTCTCTTTATCTCTCCCCGAATTCCAGAGACGGTTCTGATAGACGCACCCTCAAACTTGGCAACTTCTATAGAGCTGGAAAACATATCCTTGATGAATGCTGTGTTGCGGAAAATTTTGTACGGGTGTCCCACCAACTTGAGCTTCTTGACGATATCGGTAGAGTTGTTGAGGTCCTCCACCACTCCTGTGGCTGCAATCCTGAAAGAGCCTGTAGTGTCGGAGTTGGAAACCACATTGGTGGCGCAGAATGGCGTATTGGGAGCTGCAAGCGGTCCATAGAATGTGGCAAAGCAGTACGCGTGCTCAGGAGTGTACTTGAGCATACGCGTACGAGTACGAGAGTCGGTAGTTGTATATATAGGAAGAGTCTGGAACCTTCTCCAACCCAAAGAAAGAACCAATGGATCGTTGGACTTGAGAATCTTCTTGTGCCATCTGTGTCTGCGGATTCTCACATTGAGCATTCCAAACCGTTCTTCTGTAGCCAGTAAACCTCCTATTACAATAGGGAAAGTGGGATCCAAATTCTCAACAAACTCTTTTGGAATCGATTCAAAAGTGAGTCTCACGTACGAGCCAGCTTTGTAACCTTCGATTCTGACCCGCGTCTCCGGATCCATACCGTCAAACTCGGCCTTGTTGATCTCGAGCTGTTTGGCCATTTTAGCCTTTTGTAGTTCATACCACGTATCTTGTTCGGTGTTTCCCTCTGGGTCGTCAAAATGTTCCTCCTCTTCAAACTGCTGACGTAGTTGTTGTTTCTTCTTGGAGTTGACCTCTCGTTGTTGTTCAATGGTGAGTGCGGCTGAGTCTTGACCGTTTGAAGAGGGTTCGTCAAAACCTGCAAAATCCTCTTCTTCATCTCCTGCGGATTCGTCTTCTTCATCATCTTCGGATTCCTCAGAGTTGTGTTCAGACTCTTCCTCTTTCTCTAAATCCTCAAAGTCACCATACACCTCTTCATCATTCTCGTCTCCGCCTTTCACAGGGTTTGTCATGAAACGCGATTTGAGCTTCTCCCAGTGACCGGAACCAGCACTCCATTTTTGTTCGAGCGCTTTCAAATCAACACCATTTTGCTCAACCTCATCACGACTTTCACCAACTTCACTTTTCTTAAAGAAATCCTCCTCGTCAGAGTGCGACTCGTCATCCTCAAGTTCAGCCTCTTCCTGACACCATCTCTTAACAACATCATCCGCATCCACGTCGTCCATGTAGATGAGCTTGTTGATGTCCCATTTGCGAGCAGGGGTATTCAGCCGAGGTGTGAAATCCTCCAAATCTGACTCTCCCTCAGAATCTTCTGGTATTTCAACCTCTTCTTTCTTGTATGTTTTGGGAACCCTCATCTCCCTTCTTCCCTTGTCTTCCACGTCATCGTCCGAAAAGTCCTCAAGCTCCGACTCTGACTCATTCTTTTCCGACTCATTTTCAATCTTTTCCGAGTGCGAAAACAACTGCAGACCCTGCGTGGACGAAGCTGCTTGAGCGTTTTGCAACTCGGCAATCATCTGATCACCTTCTCCAGCAATTTGCTCCTCCTGTTCGGTAACCAAAGCCTTGGATTCCTTAGACCCAACATCAATGTATACCGCGTCCTTGTCAATCAAAACTCCGTGCACATCGGACATGGGAGCGTATACAATTTTCTGGCGATCGTCGAGCCTCTTTCTGCGACGAGGCCTAGAAATGGCTTCTCCATTGGCTGCAGCTTCTTTAGCAGCCTCTCTTTCAATTTCTTCCAACTTTGACTCAAAGTATGGTGTGGGACACGGATCCGGTAGTTTTTCAACATTTGAAACACTGCAATCTCCCACACCAGCGATATGAACCCTTGCGTCTGCATGCGGGAGTGCTGTTCCATGCAAATATCCGTAAAGGGCAACTTTACGATCGATTTTGGGATCTTGCGCAATTTGCTCTGGATGCGTCAAGTCAGTGACTCTATCTACAAGTAAGTACGGATGCTCGTTTCGCCATTTCAAAGGACGAAACTTCATCACAGATATGAACCTTGTCAAATTCAAGATCTCTCTATCGGGATACCGGCCGTTAATGACCCCCGAGAGATAAAAGAGTTTTGCTCCTGCGTAAACTTCGGTCCATATTCTCTGTTTAAGAGACTTTTTCGCAGCCCTCAAAGTACTCTGCGACTTGAATAGATCCAAATGAGTAGCCACTCCAAAGACCCGCGGCATTCCGTGGTGTTGAGCAATATTGAGAAACTCCATCGTTTCCATCTCCAAACCAAAATTACAGTCAATCATCAGCAAAACGAGATCTGCTATTTTGGCCATGTCGATCATCGAGTTCAAATCGTTTCCAACTTCGATAAAAGTGAGTCTACGCCGTTTACCAGACACAACCGTTATAGGACCGCGAATATCGGTAATGCTGGTTTTTGCCAGTCTACGCACCAATGATTTGATCAAAGTGGATTTTCCCGTTCCTGGAGGCCCCACAATAGCTACAATAATTGGAGGAGGATCGTCATCCGGAGTGCGATCCACCATGGGAACGTGCATCTTGCGTTCATTGAGCTCGCTAGTACGGGCAGCCTGTTTGCGCATTTTGCCCGGCGCAGATACAGCAAACGCCTTGGCATTGTGGCCCTGTGAATGCAACTTCTTCTTAGCGGTGTTTCTAACCTTTTCCGTTCTGTGGGGTTTGTTAGACTGATCCATGGGTGAATGAGAAGAAAAAAAAAAAAAAAAAAAAAAAAAAACAATCTCATCTGTTGGCGCACGACTTGTTCCTTCCCCAGCCATCACTCCTATACACGTATTCTTATTTATGTGTATTACTGTGAGACGCCTATCATATCACCTTGTCCAGGGACGGGGCCAGCGATAATAATCTCGTCTTCAAGTCATCTACCCATCATTGTCACATCTGCTCCTACGAAACATTTGATGAAGTATTCTTCAAAATCATCCATCCATCAGTGTCAGATCCTCATCTCCACATCTGCTCCTACGTTTGACCATCAGGAAGTATAGTCTAAAGTTAATGTCAGATCGAACAATCTCATCTGTTGGCACACGACTTATTCAATGATAGATACCAACGAGGCGGAACATGAAATCGACACAATCAATTCTGCTCAAGGTCTGGCCCTCTTTTCTCAGCTGGTGCAGGATCTGCTGAAACTCAGTCATTACAAAAGTCAGGTAGATTTGCGAAATTGTCTTTTCCGAAGAGATCACAGTGAAGAGAACCTGCCTTTAAAAGAAGAATCCAAGATGCGACATAACTTTGTCACTTTCGACATCTCGGAAGATGAAGATCACGAGGAGAGACTAAGAATGATGCGTCTGTTCTATCTCAAGGAACGTCCCTCCATCTCAGTCACATCCTATCTGCATCGCATAGACAAGTATACCACTCCTTCGCCAGCGGTTTACATTGCATCTTGTTTCTTCATGACGAGGATAATATTCAGTCTCAAGACGAGACGTGTTTGCACGGATGGGTTCCCCACGGAGAGTTTGCATCAGCATTTGAGAATGTTTCCCGTAGACGACCGCAATGTATTCAGGCTTGTTTTGACTGTGGTTCGGCTGGCTTTCAAGCTTGTGGAAGACCAGAATTATCGACAAAAGTATTACTGCAAAATTGCAGGATTACAAAGTAGTTTGGAACTGTGCAAACTTGAGACTGTAATTTTCCGTTTGCTTGACTTTAACGCGTTTGTGAACAGGGACGTTTTAAGCGCGTGTCTTTTGCAGACGCGGTACATTCATAGATGTGTAAGTAATATTACTGAGTAGATATATATCTGCTGGGGTTGGTCAACAGTTAATCACAGCCACTCAATCGTCAATATTGCAAGAGCTATGCTTTGGCAACATGACCAAGAGTCAGCCGAAGGAGACACATTCAGATGTTATGGCTCTTTTCTGATAAAAGGCTCTTGATGTCCGGGAATTGTCAATGTGAGCCCTAAACTAATCTGATATCCAACTTCTCATAAAGATTATCTCAGCGGGATCACGAATTCAACTGCGGCTTGTTCAGTATTTCCTGTAAATGGAATACATCCTGACAAGGGTTGTGGTTACGATACACATTGTCGTATTATCGGCCATGATCCGAAATACCGATGTGGTCTGGAGATGACGAGATAGTCGCTATGCCTAATGGTCCGACAGACCGGGTGGTCATTCGCCTTATTCTGCATCATCTCCGTTACAACAGTGTAATCAGTCTCTAAAAGGGGTGAAGAACCCCAATAAAGAAGCATCTTCAGGTAGAAAAACAATACACTAAACCGATCCAGATTGACACTGAACAATTAGGAGAGTTAGAAACAGTTTTGACATGATACAAGTATACAGAGCTGCTCAACTGGATAGTGCTGCTTCTCCCGACTCCCAGTTCTTCGCCTTATCAACATACATATATCGGGATATGGTTGTACTAATATAAAGGAGTCATATATCGAAAGAGCTCGAGGGGAATCGCGCATTGAGAATTGTAATCTTCAATTGAATTCAAGTATTTTTATTTTATGCATCCCACGGTTGATCACTCAAAATTTATAATGCTCAAAAGCTTTTCAGGTGATGTGGATGCTTTCAAAGTTGTTTCTGACATTCAATCTTATCGGCACGCTTTAATGCCAGCAACTTTATTAGAAAATGAAAGCTGTAAAAGCTCTCCCCGGGTCAGCAGTTGAGGGCGCCATAATCATATTGAAAATACAGCGAAAGTCATCAACCACCGCAAGTGTGGAAAGACTAGTATGGTGAGAAGCATCAAAGTCATAAACTTGCCGGATCAGACTATCACTCTCATACGAAGCTTCAAGGCTGAAAAGAAATGAATGGGGTCGGGAAACAATGCTGTCGGGATCCCGAAGAAGTTGAATCATTTCATATGCGCCACGGAGGCTTCCAAGTCACATCAGCAGGTACGTTTTGCCTTATAAGCCGAGGACTCTAGTATATCTGCCTCTTTTTTCCGATAATCCAATAGGGTATGACTGGTTTGGGTTGGTGAGAAGTATTTAGTTATAGGTGTTCTTCCCTGCATGTACTCTGGGAAAAAATATTCGTCAAGAGTTCATAAAACCATGTATGGTTGGCCAAGTTTAGACCATTCTACATTGAACTGCAGCCAGCTGGATGGTGTGAGGATGTGTCCTAAATCCACACCTAAATACACACTCTAGTAGAGACATTTTCAAATTGAAAGTTTGACATGGGTAGTTGAATATGTGAGACAAAGCGACATATGATGACCTACATTGCGCACCTGCAATGAGCCTTGGTGGTCCAAAATACCCTCATTCTCGTGTCCACAACCTCTTTTTCCGTGTCTTTGGACCAACACTTAGTACAAAGAAGTTCTTCGCACGCACATCTTGATCAGGTTGGTTTAATCATTGAGTCACACTCTAAACTTTGGTCAAATCGGAGTTGGCTTTGCTGAGTTCAAAACCGTCGTTACCCATCCTTGTATCCATCAGATTGTTGGCAGTGAAACCTCTATGCAATGTTTCAATCGTGACTCACTTGCAAGTTGCCTTATTTTTTCAGAGCACAGATAAAAATGGTCCAGACCCTCAATGAAAGCTTATAATCACAGACAAAACTTCCAGTAGAAAAACTTAAAGTACACAAAACGAATAAATAATCAGGTTCTCACCGCTGGTTCAAAGAGCGAGAAATACTAGGAGACTCATGAAACATGTAGCCGTTCCCGTTCCCATCGCTGTGAGTAAAGTCGTTTCCGGAAACAGGCTCAGCAGAAGTTGTGTTGTAAGCAGAGAACCCTGTAACTTCACTCCTATTGTCGTCGGCAAAGTTGTGAGAGAAAGGCACGATAGGAGTGCTGGACTCTGTCCGCCTGTGGTGACCATCATCCATCAGGTTGAGCAGTGTATCGGAAACCCTCTTTACCTCTACGGGAGACTGAGATCCTGAGTCGCGAGGCACGTCTTGATGCGGCTGAGCCTTTCTCTTAAAAGATTTTTTACCTCCTGTGAGCTTGTGAATAAGCTTAGCTCCAAACGACTCCTTCTCAGTTTCATCGATTGGAACAGGAGAGTCATCATTGTGAATATTCTCACTCTTGTTGGACCCAGTGGAGGAATCAGCCATTTCTTTAAGCCTGTACATCTCGCCAGTCCAGTTTTCCTGGTGGTCCCGTGCCGTTACTCCCAAAGCCATCAACTCACCAGCCCCAGCATACGTCACATCAGGATGCTCTTTGGTGAGCATTCTATTTTGGAACGAGGTTCTGTCATCCTTGGCAGGAGCAAACCTTGCGTCTGGGTTCTTTGAAAAGACGGCAATGCACGAAAACACGATAATCATGAGAAGAAGGATCAAACTGAAGGCAGCATTCAAAATGAAGAAAACCCATCCCATAATGGCCGCAACAGGATCAGGCTGGCCAAACAACTGAGAGAAAAAGAGAAACAGAAACGAGTTAACCGTCATCACAACGCAGATCAAAATGTTAATCACATTGGTCAATCTGTCCATGTATGGTTTGAGGTAGATCAAGTAACCGGTGAAAAACAGATCCAGGATGAAAATAGCCAGCGCCTGTGTCTTTCCGGAAGATTGAGAGAATGCCACAAACAGACACTTTGCAAAACTGTGGCAAAGCACAACGGCTCCAAACCAGTACTTTCTAGCATCAAACATGGTGTAGAAAAACCCATACTTGTTCAACACTCTTGGATCTCCATATAAGATGGCTGCAGGGTTATTATACTTTGCAACAGACTCTCTGCCAAATTGTAAAGTACGGTAACAACCCCATCCGAGGATACCCACCACCAAAATCAGAAATAGCACGGCAAGCACAACAACTGCTGGAGAGTCATTTCTGGTAAACTCCCAGCACGAGAAGATGAAAATCTGAGTAGAACCGATATAAATGTACCGTTGCAAGATTCCTTTTAAAGTGTGATTCCAATTGTTTGAAAAATCCAGAGCGCGGTCCTGTCTGATCCAACCCGCTTTTTTGGCAAACTTCAAAAATAGTCTAAAAGCGACAAAACACCCAATTAAAACGTATGCGCACAACACGAAAAAGGTGAATCCCGTGCATACAATACTGGTGGGTTCGATATGTGCTTTGTATCCTACTCTCTCTATTCCTCTTAAAATGACAATGGAGTTGGACCCTTTTAGATTGTACATGTTTGTGTCTCTTGGTAGGAGGTCACCTCTTTGAATTTCCAGAGGAGAGAGAATTTTCGGATAGTTTTTCTGCAAAACGGAATAGAACGGAATGCTTCTCTTGACAAAGTCCCACGATCTCTGCACCAAGATTGAGACACGATCTGAGATGAAATACACATCGGGATCACCGCCTGTTGCCTGAATGTACCATCTAAAGATTTTTTGCATAAAAGTAATTCTGATCAATCCCATAGACCAGGCAAGATTCTCGCACCAAGCCGCTGCAATGGGCGGTACTTCTTGCACATGCTGCATAGAAACCACCACCACGGACTGGAAGTAGAGGAAGAGAGAGACAGCGTTGGCCGATATGTGTGAAGCGGAGTTTGAGTTACCGAAAGTGGAAAGCATAGCAGAGACTAACAACCCTATACCGGCCACAACGGCTGTAGCCCATTTGACTCCAATATGAGATACCGTTTTACGGTTTCCAAAGTTTGCCTGAATGCAAGCGATTTCGGTTCCGTTCGTCCTATCACGAATTCTCACACGGGCTATAGCATCAATGTCCGGAACGTTATATGCGATCCCGGGAATCATGGAAACCATACTTTCGGAGATATACTCTACAGAATTGATATCGATAATTCCGGGGAACACAGGACAAAACTGCTTCCATCCGATGGAGCACATGTCGATGTTTCTGGAGATGATGCTGAACCCATAAGCATAAACGTCCACATCGGCGATGATATAGTCCGAGATCTCCGAAGTGAGCGAGAGATCATAGTAAAGAGCTCCGTCGCTAGGGGTAAAGGAAACTTCAAACTTGGTGGGGTCAAGCAGTGAGTTGTCCATACATGTCACCAACGAGTTGGCCGCTAAAACTTTTTCTGCCGCAGAGCTAGACAGAGTGGCAAATATAAGCAGGAGTAATCGTACAAGCATTTTGCAAGCGAAAGACCAAAGTTTGTTTGAGTTCTCTGCTAAAAATATTTATTCACCGCACGCCTTTAGGTAAGCGCAGCTCGCGTTTTTCATGCATCTAAATGCGGGTATATGCGGTGTACGGATAATGGCTGAGCGCGACGTGATTATCTCTGAAGATTATCTCTGAAGCGAAGCGGAAGAGATGATCAGACTGTGCCTGTATTTCTTTGCTGAAGAATGAGAACTCAAAATAAATGCTGCATGACTGAGCAGAAGTACCTCTCTTTATATTATCTGCCGCTGGGCCATCTAAATTCCTTTGACATCCTTTGAACGCCCAGTCATTGCATATAATCCCAGATGTCTCTCATATTTTCTCCCTCTTTTAGAGCACCATCACCAATTAGTCTGCTTAAAACGCTTCTTGACCAATGTCAGCATAAACGGTTATACTTTCTACGAGTCACTTAAGAGTAGAATCCCTCTATGATGAACACTGAATAGTGAAGGGACTGTCCCTTGTTCTCAAAGCCCTACATCAGTCATCTTGAGAACGTGAAATTACTCATGAGAATCTTGACAAGGCTGTCACAATTGGCTCCCTTACGGTGATCTATATCGTAGTTTTCCTGTATTGTGTCATCACTAAGCCAATCTCATACTTTAGCCTTGGTGAACATTGCGGCTCTAACCGTTTTTGATGTGATTTACACAGCTAGCGGTCTATAGATCACATCATGAAATCCTAAGGTATCAAAAAGAATGTGGCTAGGTTGAGGAAAGAGCCCAAATGCCTTGATTTCTTCTGTCTCCCTTCTGTCAAAATTCCCTGAAATTTAGAATACGCTTCAGTCATTGACCACATGTGAATAGCATCTTCAATCACCAAACATTATTCGAAGCTTGAGAAAAGGACCATCAAATGTACTAATTTTCAGGTGTAGTCTTTTTCTGCGATTAATTGAAAAACTTTGATTGACCTTGAGTGACTTACTAGCCAGAACTCACTGACTCTTCTTAAAGCATGTCAGATAAGTAGCCAAAATATAACGGCAGCAGTTACATTATAGAAACAGAAGATCATTAGACTCGGTCGATTGTGATGATATAAACTTCTGACTTCTCCTCAGAACACACAGATTATCAGTGACATACATTAAAACCACTAGTTTGGTCACCGTCATTTTACACATCCTTGCGAGAGAGTGCGTATGTCTCTATGGCGGGCTCGCTACAGTCTTAGAACTTTTTTCACTTAAAGAATTGAAATGGACTCTATATCAAACAGAATTATAGAAACCCCGCAAAAGGTGCATTTGCGTTGATGAGCAGTGCTGCTTTCGAATGCAGGTGAAAAAACTGCCATTAGGCTCATCCAGAAGATCCTTATCTCTCGAACCCTCTGCGCTTCACTCAAAGGACCTCTCTGGATATTCAAAACGCTTCAGTAGAGTTCTTGCAGTGCGTTTCACATGTCAATACTCCCCCCTCATAATCATCACCTAAGGGTAAACGACACTAATACGTGTTCAAGCAACTTTGAGATTCTCACACCTTGTAAGCTCCCTCACAAATCACCAGCCGCTTTGCTCGCAGCTTTAAAAAGTCTTCCCTGAAGAGAACATTCAAAGATGACAACGTAAATCACTCTTTGCCTCACTGGACCAAATCACACCCTGCCCCCAAACAGCTTCTAGCACATCTGCAAACTCCTCCACATAAAGAATCTCCAAACCTAAGGTATCCTTGTACCATTTTTCAGGCTCCGCAAACACTTTAAGCCTCACAAATTTATCACTCTCATCATTCAACAAAAACTCCTCTTGTTTCACTAGTTTGGTCAAAAGTGCATCGTGGCGAGAATCATCAAAATTGCTGCTCATAAACTCATCAATCACATCTCTTCTGTTCATTCTGGGTACCAAAACTTTTGAGATAGACCCAGTCAAGTGCGCGCCAAGAAGCTTCTCCTTGAGTCCTCCTATAGGGAGAACGAGGCCCCTGAGGGTAATCTCACCAGTCATGGCAATATCCTGAGGGACTGGACGCTCCAAAAGTAAAGAAAGAAGACAAAGTGTGATTGTTATTCCTGCACTCGGACCATCTTTGGAGATGGATCCCATTGGAACATGCAGGTGGATGTTCATCTCGTTCAACTTTTGCATCATCTTCTCATTGTTGACCCCCTGTAAGAGATTGCC
>JAJLWQ010000106.1:18965-32171 GCA_030570875.1 Citeromyces matritensis
AAAAGTGTCTTGATGGCTCAAATTGTTAGATTTGGGAATGATTGATTTCAATGATGAACCCGTCACGAAAGATTTTTGGATGCAGCATACTTGGTGCGTACACCTAAATGCACACTTTAGCAGAGAGAGTGTCGGATTGGAAGACTTATAAAATGACGATATACAGTAGAAGCACAGATCTATTTTTGGTCATGTCTATACAGGAAGTTGGTATGTGTGATTATCATAGAGAAGGAAGAACATATACTAAAACATAGTGGTATATCTCACAATAGTGGGTCAGGTGGAACCTCATATTTTCGTAGAGCCATATATGCAAAAGAAGGGAAGCGGAGGATGGCTTTCCTTGAGTCTGTCCAGTTAACGATAGAACAAGAGTTTGGAGTTCTTCAACATGACCGAAAATGTCCGCTGCATCTAACTCATGCTGGAGCTTGACGAGACTCCCAAAGTGCATTTCCGAGAAGAAAGACTTTGTCTGCACCGGAAAAAGAGTCTTATATAGCCTCTCCACGAGTTTTCCGAAAAGAAAGATTATGTCTGCACCGGACAATGGATCCTGTATAGCCTCTCTGAGCACTGCTTAGAACTCATCAAAAATCAACGCTTGAGTTCTACGAACTCAAGACATGAAAGACAAAATATAATCCAAAGATATATCACAGAACAGGAATATTTCCATAGATAGATTTGATATTACCCCTCAAATGCGCTGAACTGACATTTTCTGAACCAAGCCTGAGCGATATTCTAGCAGCTATAACTCGCCGCATACAAACTTCAAGAGCAAGGGCCATATTCTGTCCTTGGAACGAGGTGGAGCGACTCGCAAATAAACAGGCTCTTTCATTCTGATGAGCCTTTTCGCTCATTTCGGTAACTCTGTTTTTAAAGAAATTGAGTTTTCCTGAAGGAGCCAAGGCAACTGAATCGCTTGATTCCTTCTCTGTAGAAAGATAATAATGCTTGTAGGTTTGATCTTTTTTAGGCTTTATAATATCAAAGTAACAATCCAGCAGTTCATCTTGGTCACTTTGTAAAGGGGACTCGAAAATGGAATCTACATCACTCAAAACAATGTCGTCCTCCTGCCAGGAGCTCTTCTTAACCACACCCACGAGTTCTGGTCGAGCTTTATAAGTGTCTAGGATAGATTTCAAAGAGTACTGAATCAAGTGAGTGGGGAGTATATCTTTGAGTACTTTCGATTGCAGTTCCCTTTTCGTTTTGAAATGAGCATGCGGCTTGCTGGTTCGTCTTTTCGGTTTGTTAAAAGACTTTCTTCGCGTTACCTGGAACCCATAGTCGTAGAGTATACCGCTTTGTCTGTTGACCTCGTAGTTTATGCTCTTCCTACGGAGAGAGGGTTTCTTGGCCAAGCTGAGTTTCTTGGAGGGCCTTCTCTTCAAATCATCTGGCATGGTGGCCCCTTAAAATAGCGGCAGGTACAAATTATTTCCTAATCAGGTAGATGAGACAGGGTAACCTGTGATCTGGCAACATCAGCCTGCATCCGTACATCTGCTACACCGACACGATAATGGACAAACTCAAGGAAGTAAGTTACCAATTGAGCGCGACTAACGACAGAAAATCAACAAGCTAAAGCTGGATGCTGAAACCTGGCAGGAGAAGCACGATGAGGTGAACGATAAGGTGAAATCGATGGAACAGGAGCAGCTTGAAAAGGATAACCAGATCCAAGCTCTTACTCGCAAGAACGAGGTACTTGAAGAGAGTGTTGAGAAATTGGAAAATGATCTTGCCGAAAGTAAGCGTACTGCTGAAGAGTCTCACTCTTTAAAGACTTCCAACGAAAACTACACTAGAAAGAACCAAGATCTGGAAGAGGAGCTTGAAACTTCTGACAAGAACCTTAAAGAAACCACTGAAAAGCTGAGGGAAACTGACATTAAGGCTGAGCAGTTGGAGAAGAAGGTTGCATCTTTGGAAGCTGAAAAGGAGGATTTGGAAGCGAAATTTGAAGAGCTTGAATCGAAATACAAAGCCGCTAAAGCTGAGCTGGATGAAATTTCATCGCAGCTCGAGGCTTTTTGAGCCCGATCCACAAGTTGATAAAGAGCAAGATCGAATCACGCTTATTCTGTTTGTTTATGTGTTGCTTTTGCTCGTATGCATATAGGAATATACTTTCTTTTACAAGCACACTGAAGCGAAGCGGAAGTGTGAGCCGTGGTGTGTGGGTGTGATTATCTCTGCGGAAGAGATGATCTTATGTCACTTTAGAGATGATCTCAGCACTATTGGATAGAATGAACCACATTTGAGTAGTATTCACCAGATCGCAAGATTAACCGACACTAAACATTCCCGTTCACTCATCAACGCTGAATAGGCCTACTGTTGGCTATAAAAAATCACTTTTTGGGACGTCCAACTACATCCCTCACACCATCCAAAGTAAAACACGTTTGTTAACAATCCACAGTCAATGCCATCGGTCAAAAAGAAGATGCATCCCGCCGTGTGATCATTCCCGCTACCCAATGATCTCACTCCTCGATTTTCCACAAACCAAAACCATTACACCATGCGATTAGGATTAGTTCCCAAAGTTGGAGTACTCTCAGTACTTTATATTTATCTACGGGAGTCTTTACAAACCAGACGGTTTTGGAAGGTTTTTCATGCATAAAACACGGTGGATCTAGTGCATATGAAAGAATTAATGCATAATTCATTCCACAGGAGAGATCAAATGTAAGGATGTATTTGTAACGCAGCATAATTTGTCCCCTGTTTGTGTCCCTCACAAAAACCTCTCGTTGCGGGTATTGAAACGATGGAATTCTATAGCGATGACCCTGTTTGTGTCCCGCATCCAAACACCTTGGCGCCTTGAATAGATCTCAATCTCACAACATTTCTCTTTGTTACTTCGTTCTTTGTAGTCATCGTATGATCTTCATTATATTACGCAATCATTTATACTTTCTCGACTGCTGCATGCTATACACGTAAACGATAGCCTACTCTAATGTCCGTCAGGGTGTAACCTCTACTTTGCAAAATGGTGACCTTTCATTCTTGCGAAACAAAAAATCATTTAATGAGCTGTCGAATACTAAACTTCGTGACTATTTTTTTTCTGCCTGTCCCTTTTCTTTACTACTATTTTCTTTTTTCTCATGGCATCTTATGCTTGTTCCACCTCCTTCAAGTACTGCTCGTACAGCTGACCCTTTTACTTCTGCTGTCAGTGACGAACACGTCAACGCGCTCGTGAGAGAATGGGTAGACGGTGCGAGAGGCGTCCACCGTTGGTCGTCACTACTGAACAAACAGACCCTGTTGAACGGAGACGTCAACTCAATCGTGGGAGAATGAGAAGACTGGTTGAAACACGTATATCGTCTACTTAGAATAATGAGGTAACTGCTGCTTCTCAAAATCCTCCCCTACAAGCCGATCAGACATCCCTACCTCACATAGTCGTCTGTAGTCCCTCCATTGACTCATCCTCTTATTTTCCCCTCATTCTCTTCGTCTTCCACCTCGCAAACCTTCTCCTGATCAGCACTTTGTTCTCGATCAATTATAAGCTCTGGAATCACTCTTCTCAATGTCTGGCGAAGACACTCTGCCCTCCCAACCTTGCAGCGCTTGTAAAGAATTCCATCCCGATATAATTGTTCCAAAGCTGACGCTGTAGAAGGTGCACCTATGAAAAAGGAGGGAACGAATTCAGCTGTGACAACAGTGCTGATCCTGGCGAGATGAGTTCAGAGATTTGATGAAAGGTTTGACATTCACAGAAGAACTCGTTGCTCTCCCTCCATAACATTTTGGATGACAAGAGGGAACGGACGGCTAAAGTACACCAGTCGGATATCACCGTGTCAGCCTTATAATACTTGTCAAGTAAACCTCGTCGCAAATATGGCAAAGACCAAATAGTTTTTGACGAATGTATGAACTAACAAAAAACAATAGAGGGGAAATATATGGATTAAGTTGTGCGTATTAGTCAGAGAAATTTGGGTTTTTCCTAAGCGTGATCGTTACTGCAAAAGTGCAAAATTTGGCCAAAGAATCTTGCATGATTGTCACTCGCATTCAGCATGAAATTGTCAGTCCCGAATAGTTTACAAGGTTAATGTTTCCGGTCTGCTCAAAGAGTGACACAGATAAAGCTTGGGTGATTCTAAGACTGTGAGCAAGTCCTTTGATACGGACTCAGAAGACTTAGAAGGAGCCTACTGTTGATTTCCAATCAGGCAAAAGATGGAAGGTACTCGAAGAAGGAAAACCAAACAGTGAGGCTGAGATGGAGTTACTTTTCACGAAATATCACAGAGAGACAGACGCAAGAGTACAAGATACAAAAGCAATGGCCTTCCGCCCTTTATAATGGTTTAGATTCACCATCCAGCTCTGATGGCTCATGACGGGGTCCAGCAGCTAGCATACCTTATTATACCATAGTTGCACAATTGGCCAACCATCCTGAAGTTGTCATTGTGGATCACAGTTCTCGCAAGGTTTCGATATTGCCCTCTTTCAGTTGATGAACACAACGATGCATATTTGCAGGTGGCTCGTTCTTGGAGAGAAAAAAAGGCATTCAAAGTGCATCTGTGGTGGAGAGACGAAAACTATAGAGTCTTTTATCCCACCGGGTGGCCGATTTACTTTAGAGATGATCTCAGACCTGTCTCGTCTTGATGAAACCGCAATTCTATCGCGCTTCAATGGCGTGAGAAAGTAGAGCGCCACCTGTTGGAACTTCTGTTTCCATATAAAGCTCAGGTGACATAAAGTGCATGAAGATGCATATCGTTCATGCACGCTAGACTATATAAGTAGCTTTTATATCCCTTATTACTTCGAGTGCCCATAGTACCCAATTTATCACCATCAGATGGGTTATCTTTGGAATATCCTTGCCAATCGCCAGTACGGCTGATATGCCGTGAGTCCTTTCACTTGCATTAGTCAAGTGATAATGTTCCGACAGGTTAGTTGAATTCTGGCATATCCGATCAAACCGACATAACCAATGTCTCACACAATGTTTACATATCCCCTCGAATTCTGAAGAGACATTCAAGTGGTATCAGATTTCATTGTGGTAATTCAAGTCTGGACAGTACTAGATTCTCATTTTGAGTATTTAAAGCAGTTATTAATTCTGTCCCATCTAACCGTACTGAGTGTTGCTGACTTTAAATAGCAAACATTTCGCCTTCTGTGCTATCCAGCTTGACTAAAAGCTGTTTCTCTTCAACCCTGCAACGGATAAAACTTCTTCCGTGAAGGGTTCCAAGTCGTGAAAGAGACACAAAATCATGTCACTCTTGTCGTTTTTGGATGGTAGGACAGTCTTGCATGTGGGCTGACTGTCTATTGCGTTTCCGTTGCGTAAAGAAGCTGCAACCTTTTTGTCCCTGCACCTTGCAAAAACTCCTCCTTCTCATCAAGAGAGTGTTCAGTTGGTGTGAAACTCGCAGTAATCGATTGCTTGTATCGCTCGAAAACGCATTGAAACCAAGACTACTCACTCGACGCAAGTCAGTTCTTAGAAGCTGCAAGGAAGTTTATCATAGCTCAATGTAGAATGGTTGAGAAAACTGATAAAGAACAGCATTGAAGCATCTAAAGAATCATTTTATGGAACCTTTAAAAGGGCACGATCGCGCAAAGTGGAGCCAATCATCTGACTGGTTTTTTCTATTCACAGAGCCGTGTCTTATTCTTCCACAGCCAGAATTGTCGGAAATTGATAAGGTTTGTTTGTCTCTGGTGATGCAAAACTAGAAAGGAAAATGGAACACATTACCGATTAGCAGCATTACCTCAAAAGCACATGACAGCCTTTTGAATCGACTGATTGCCGAAAAGACAAATGACATCAATCAAAGCTCAGGTGAAATGATGGACATCAATAACTCCTGATCACAATGATCCTTACATTGCAAATCTTTTTATCCGGGCCGCCACATAAATCTTGGCGCGGTAATCATGCAAAAAGTGCTTATTGAGAAATTTTCAGTGGCTGTGACTTAAATACTCTATTATCCGAAATATGAACCAGGAGTTTTCCAGAAGATTACTTCATGCATAAGCAGCACTACGAAAAGGTAAGAGAAAGCGAGGCGTGTTGACACTCAAAAGGATGACCCAACAATATGCAGGGAATTACTTGCAATGCCGCGCCGGCAAACTTTATGCAACCTAGAATTAGTTGCTTGCCGGATCATGCTTCGGAAGCGGGGCCGAAAATGTGACGTCTGCATGCCATCATGCATACCAGAAACTAACAAATGCGATTCAATCTGTCTTTTTTGAAAGTATCAAAAAAGTCAAATTCTTCCATCCCGAAAGAATTTTAAAACGTCGAAAAAATCCGTGCCACACTTAAAAGTTCTGATACTCTCTCTCTCTACGCACGAGCTCATGCAAAGTAAATCCGAGGCCAATTTCATGCAATGCATGGACTCGGACTTTTTCCCCACATTTTTCTGCACTACACCATGACGTCATATGTCGCATAAACCCTAATTTTCGGATGCAGCCTCATCAAGTCTGAGCCATTACAGAAAAGAGATGATTCAATCAGACTTTCTTTTCAATTTGAGGAATTCACAACTCTAAAGGGCTACCCCAGAACCTATTACTTTTCAAACAGTCTTTTCCTGACAAGAAAAGCGGGGCGAGACTCAATATGCGCGCCCTGCATTTAAACTTGTGGGGTTATGCATTCGGAGCTTTGATAATCCGCGTCCCCTTGAAATATAAAAGGCCACTAAAACAGCCGGAAAAGTATCACTTTATGACTTCAAATAAATTCATTCAAAGGTTTGTCAACCTCGATGAGAAAAAATCCGGGTCCGCCACCATGGGGATCCTCGTGGGGACCTTTGCCGCTTTTGCAGGTGTGCTTTTCGGTTACGATACAGGAACCATCTCTGGTATCTTGGCCATGGACTATGTGCTCGATCGTTTCCCAGAAGATCTACCACATGAATTTTCCTCTTCTGAACACTCTCTTATAGTTTCCATCCTCTCTGTGGGTACATTTTTCGGTGCGCTTCTAGCACCACTTCTTTCCGACACTTTAGGACGTCGCTGGACCATTCTTATTGCTACTTTTGTGGTTTTCAACGTAGGAGTCATCCTTCAAGTGGCTGCTCATAACATTGAGCTTCTATGTGCCGGAAGAGCCATTGGAGGTTTTGGTGTTGGTTTAATCAGTGCTGTCGTTCCCTTGTACCAGAGTGAAACTACACCAAAGTGGATCCGTGGTGCTATCGTGAGTTGCTACCAGTGGGCCATCACCATTGGACTTCTTTTGGCCGCTATCGTAAACCAGGCTACTCAGGGAAGAAACGATAGTGGCTCCTACAGAATCCCTCTTGCCATTCAATTCCTGTGGGCTTTGATCCTCGGAATCGGTATGGTGTTCTTTCCTGAAAGTCCGCGTTTCTGGATTTCCAAAGGAGCTCAGGCAAAGGCGATCAAGTCACTTTCCATCTTGAGAAAGCTTCCAGAAGATCACCCTGAAGTGATAGAAGAGTGCGAAGAAATTCAGGCCTCGTTCGAATACGAGCTTTCGCAAGGAAAGGCTAATTGGCTAGATGTGTTTTCACCCAAGGGGAAACAGCTGAAAAAGCTCATTACAGGTGTTGGTCTGCAGGCGTTCCAACAACTCACAGGAATCAACTTTATCTTCTACTACGGAACCACATTCTTCAAGAGCTCGGGAATCGATAACTCTTTTCTGATTCAACTGGCTACCAACATCGTCAACGTTGGAATGACCATCCCGGGTATCATTTTGGTTGAGGTTCTCGGTAGAAGATCCCTCCTTTTGATTGGTGCAGCTGGTATGTGCCTTTCGGACTTTATAATCGCCATAGTTGGTGTTTCCACAGACAGCGGTGATGCCAACAAGGTTTTGGTTGCATTTGCCTGTATCTTTATTGCATTCTTTGCAGCAACATGGGGTCCTATCTGTTGGGTTATAGTTGGTGAAATCTTCCCACTAAGGACCAGAGCCAAGTCGGTCGCTCTCTCTGCCGCTTCTAATTGGCTGTGGAACTGGGGGATCGCTTACGCTACTCCGTACATGGTTGACGCAGGACCAGGTAACGCCAACTTGGGTTCCAAAGTGTTCTTCGTGTGGGGAGGGTTCAACGCGCTTGCCTTTGTCTTTACCTTTTGGTTTGTGTATGAGACCAAGGGTTACAGTCTGGAACAGATTGACGAGCTCTACGATACCGTTCCATTTGCATGGAAATCTACCTCCTTTGTACCACATACCAGAGTCGGCGAGCCCGAGCTGCATGATATCGATACTAGAAAGGAGAGCGTGGTGCACGATGAGCAATTGGCTAGTTCCGAGTCTGTTTAGTTTAATGAGATGATTTATTTTAGTTGATAGTAACGTAATGAGCACTTCATAACATTGAAAGAGTCTATTCCATATGAAGCTCACGTGACATAAAGTGCATGAAGATGCATATCGTTCATGCACGCTAGACTATATAAGTAGCTTTATATCACTCATTACTTCGAGTGAGTCCAAATATATCTCAATGCCCATAGTACCCGTTTTATCAATAGCTAATAACTTTCTGTTGGATCTATGCTCCAGCGTGACAGTAGGTGCATGAAGTTGTTTGTCGCTTATGCACGTCAACGTGTCAAGAGTTTGTATACCTCCATGACTTTGAGTGAGTCTCAAGCGAATCGAAAGAGATGATTTTATATTTATGGCCGATTCGTTTCAAAGATGGTCTTGATACATCATAACTCTATTATGTGAAAATTGTGCGACCTGAAAACACACCATTTGAGAGAGTCTCTACAACTCCTCAAATCACCACCTTGACCAAATGGTTGAGTTTTATCAAAGCTGAGGTTTCCCAAGATCGCATCAATCAGCACCGTCATTAGGTTAGATAAATGAGTCAGTCAGAGCGTCTGCTCGAAAGGGTGGCATAAAGGTCCCTATTGGCATACGGGGTTGAAATCTCCGTGGCTCGTCAATTTAGGCATAGTCATCCATTTGGTGCACTGTGAGTTAAGTAGTATAGTAGTTTGGACTGATACTAATACACTTGACTTTTATTGATTAGCTCAATGTTTTAGTGAGAATATTTTATTGTTGGATGGGTAGTCGTTGTCCGTATGAGAGTATAATTTGTGTACAAATTCCTTATAATCTGCGGCTAATCATTTCCTGCGTATTCTGCACATATTCTTTTCAACAGCCACTACTCCCTTTATATACCTACCAAGTTGCCGTGTTGGCAATTCTCCTCTACCATGCAAGTTTTATGCACGAGGCACATGTGAAACCATTTCATTGGCTCAGCCTGATAACCAATTGGAGTCGGACTATATTACGGTATATGCAGCATTCCTATTTGAGTACCGGATTGTGGGACTCAGCCTCTAACCTATTTCGGTTGACTGAATACTTGTTACAGGAGAGTTGAGCTCATGGTTCGAATTCAGGCCTCATGGGCCCATGGAGAGTTGAGCTCATGGTTCAAATTCAGGCCTCATGGGCCCATGGAGCGATCGTTGTTCAAGTGTTTTGGCTCACATATGACAATAGGTCAATATGCGGTCTACTGTAGGCGTATGCATTCCATATACAGTAGAGCATAATGTTTGGTCTTATGCTGAAGTAACTATGCTCAGATCACTACTTCTAGAAGGTGGCTGCTGTCGTCATCATCCTTCCTGGAAGTGGACTATAAGCCAAGTATTCTTCCCTCCCTATGTCTGTAAGTAGCTTGCTGGAATTATTGTGAAACCCTGTTTTTTACGTAGTATATATTGTCATGTTTAATACTTACTCTATCGCTGACATTCTCAAACCATTTTATTAGCTTCTGGTATTGACTGCTTGATCGATTTCAATTTCGATTGACTGGTCTGATTGAGGAGTCATGTAATTGAATATCTTGTTATTCCACCAAGAACTCTATACCTGCCTTTTATTACTGGGCATAGTATGCCCTTGTCGATAATTCAGTACTTCAGCACTTTATAACCAGTTTTTCATCGGCATCTTTAAAGTGGGACTCAGTCACACTATAAAATCTACATAGGAGAAAAAGCGTCTTTAATAGACTTGAAACATGACACCTTCTGATTATCTGTTGTTTCGTCTATTTTCAGAATCATCTCTTCCGCTTCGCTTCAGAGATAATTCGATAATATATATCCCACCATATATATTCACCCCATCATGCGTGATGCTCAGACGACACTTTCTTGAACGAACGACAGACGATGACTCTGACTACGCAAATCACCCTCCGCCAACGGACGAAGAGGGTGAGCCCATTCCGTACTACCATTATCGCAGTGGGAGCGTTCACAGTGAGACTTCACGACCCGAGACGAACGATGCTGCTGCGAAAAGTAAAACGTTAAATGAGGAAAAAAAATCACTCAAAAGGTTTGGAATGCGGCTACTAAACGCAAGACAGCATTTTCTTCTGGCTCTATTCAGAGATGTGAGTCTAATTCCAATTGTAAAAGACCTTTTCACAGTGTGGAAAGAATGGTATGCCATTAGATATAGCGATACCTCTGAAATGATTGGATTCCATGTTTCACGCTCGAGTCAAGTGCGAACTTATGAACTTCAAACCGTCACATCGGTGAGATCGTCTGAATTTTTCATTGCAGGCATATGGTGTATAGTTAGTGCGTATCTCACCTACTCCATCTTGGAAGGGTTGATGGTGCGATGGATCGTCTGCTACTCCAACAATGGAGCCATTATGCGCATGCTGTCCATGTCCATGTTTATAGTAATGCTGATACAGACGTTTGCCATGATTTTCAACCCGGACGGCAACTACTATCTGCATTGCTGGATTCTAATCAGCTGTGTTCTAACGGGGATTTACATAGTGCAGCATTTCGTCACTTCCAATATTCGCCTGAGCACAGACACTCAGGCAGAAGCAGAGCTGAAAGTGAACCGAAAAGTGAGACGCACAGTGGATTTGTATAACATAACCGTTTTCGCCGTGGTTCCTATTGGGCTTGCGAGCTTTTTGACGATGGTTTGTCTTTTGAGAGTTCTTTTGATTTTGAGGTATGACGTTTCCGATACCGGTTCGATACAAAATGGTTTTCCGGGGATGTAGCTTACACTGCATCTCTCTGAAGCGAAGCGGAAGAGATGATCCAAAGATAAGTTTATCGCTACATCCTCGGGACTGTTAGTCTACAGACTTGAGAACTATATTACGGTGCAAGAGGTGATTTATAAATGGCTTTGATACTTGATGAATGAATGAATTTGATGAAAACCTGCTTTGTTCCGTTATGAGCATTACAACTTTCGGTTGTGCACATTGAATGGACAGAAGAAATGCCTTATTGGGAGAAGACTTCACTGAGAGGTTTTTGCAAGGATGATTTCGAGGTTCTGTGGCATATCGTGAAAGCTTCTACATGTGACTCCATCACCTGGACGCCTTGTAATCGATCATTTTTATCCTTTTTGAATATGTAATGACTCTTGGCCAAGGGCTTTTCGTTAACGTACGGTATGACCAAAGTATGGTTGGTGTTGATTTGGTCTTTATCTTCGATGGCAGCTCCTCCTTCTATAAACTACCAAGTTTTTTGTGGCCGCTCTTTCTTGAAACATTGCAAAGAGAAGCACTCTATTCGAAATTCAAAAGCAAAGGGCCCAATAGAAGAAGTTTGAGTCACTTGGGGACCACTTTTTAGATGCTCACTGAGTCTGTGATGCTGAAATGAACAAAGTATCTTCCATCTTAGATTAACTTTTCTGGACCATTCAATAGAGAATTCCCATTTGCTACGTCACATGAGCAATGTCTGTGTGTCACTAGTTCCTCCAATTGTATGCTGGGACTGTTTTCAGCAGATCTCTTAGTGGAGTAGAACTAACAGAGCAGCAATGTAGATTTCACTCAATGTGCCTTTTTTAGATTATATGATAAGCAGATTTGGTCCGATCCATAAGTCTTTTGATGTTTATGAACTGTGCCACAACTATTTTAGATCATTGATGGTTCTCCCTCATTTTTATGCATGCGTATCGAAACCTTTCCTCATGAAATATCAAAGGCAGCAAAAATCTGCCTAGTCATGCACCAAGTGTCCCCTAAAGTACCCCTAAAGTATCGCTTTGAAAAAATGCTAGACTTGAGTTCTTAGTCACAAAGTTTCAGACTCCCACTTCTCATCTATATAAGTCCTGTCCAATCACCATAATTGGCACAATCTGAGATATGGTCAACCAAAGGCACGCAGGAGGATGCACAGCGCTGGCGTGACCTTAGATACAGTCTTCCAATTTGAGTGGAGAAGGCCTTTCTGACGCACAGCATTGATGTAAATTGCGGCCGGCTTATTATAAATAATATACACTGATACGTAATCAGAAATTGGTTTTGGAGTTTTTAGTGAGTCTTTTTCCACTTTCATTATACTCTTGGGGAGACTCTCAAAGATAGTCGTTATGGGGGGTTTCAGGTGACCCAAAGCGAGCCCTCGGCAGATTTGAAAGTCCGCTTTGAGCAATCATATGACTGCTGTCAAATTTTACAGTTCGAGGGGACAAGAAAGCCTTTTCCAATATGGTAATCAAATCGATGGAACAGATGGGCCATATGATGTGATAGCAATTAGTTTGGAATTTTTTTATTGTATTGCGGGTGAGATTTGGCTGTCTAAGAAACGCTCAATACAAATAATGATGCAAAGCCTTGAAACAGAATAATCCATAAACGAGAGACTTTGGAGGACAAAAATTTAGTTTATTCTAGCTGTGAGAAGCATATAGACCTTGGTTGCTCTTGGCATTCTCATCTAAACTCCTATCTACTTGCTTCATCATAGAGGCTAATAGAATGTCATACAAAAGCAGCGAAAATGAACCACCATGGAAAGTTTTCTTTCGATCATGCTGTGGCTGATTGGCCGAGCAATTGAAAGAGGTGTTCATAAATGAAAGCAGAATCTGCACAAGAATACCCACAGTCCATGAACTTCAAACTACAATCCTCTAGTCTAGTTGGATCTTTACAAGGTCATTCAATGCAATAGCAGAAGCTATGCATGAGTCATTATTGTAGGCTCTAAAAGGACAATTGTGTGACCTTCATTATGAGATTTTAAGTCAAAGCAACATTATTTATGGAACAATAAGTTGCAACAATAACTGTCCATGATAAGTTT
>JAJLWQ010000107.1:0-32089 GCA_030570875.1 Citeromyces matritensis
AAATGGCCAAGGGATCCAAGTATAAAATCAACCATGAAAAGCTTCTGTCCCGTCTGGAAGATGACATCAAAATGGTTGCTAAAACAGGTGAGCTGAGTACAAAGCACACGCCTCTTTTAAGGGAAGCATACAGAAAGATACCCACTTCACTTCAGAGTCCTCAAGTAGGCCCTGACTCTACTTTCGAAGATGTGTTGTCGAGCGAGGATGTGTTATCAAACGAAGATACCCAAGTTAATTGATTCAACCATTGGTTGTTATCTCAGTTGCTAGCTTATTCAATTAACTTCTTATTTATGCATTTGTTAAGCTATTCAAGCTATTGGTAAGTCAATATTACTAAAAGATCTTGTTGATGAGTTATTGCGACGAAGCGTAAGCTGAGAAGCTATAATTTATTCCACTGCAAAAAGCATATGTAAGGATGCGCTTGTTGGCAACGCAAATTGTGTTACCCATCCAAACACCTTGGCTCATCGAATAGTTTCAAGAACTCAATCTCACAACATTTCTCATTGTTACTTCATTCTTTGTCATCATCCTATGATCTACACCATGTTATTCCATCAAGTAATCATTTATAGTTTCTCGACTGCTGCATGTTATACTCGTAAACGACAGCCTACTCGATAACAATGACGACCATCTTGCAAAACGGGAAATTATTCACCTCAACCGTCGATACCAATCTTGGTAACTACTTAAGCCTGTTTCTTTTGGTATCTTATATATTTTTTTTTCTCAAAGCTTCAAGTACTGCTCCTACAGCTGACACTGCTGCTCCTACAGCTGACACTGCTGCTTCTGCTGCTAGTGATCGGAGACGTCAATTCACTCGCGAGAGAATGAAAAGACTGCGCGAGAGACGTAAATCTTCTCATAATCAGGCAAGTGCTGCTTTCTTTGATCGCGCGACTCGACAGACTCTGTTTTCAAAAAATGTCCTTGTCGGGAAGTCATTGAAGCGAAAGGAGCTTCGTTCTACAACTTGGAAGTTCAATGGGTAAAAGCTTTACTGCAATGATCACACTCCTTGACGATACACAAATCAATGTCATCGAAGAAAAGAAAGAGGATTCATCTCGTCGTGCGATCATTGAAGCGTAGCAGCATTTGAGAAACTATAAATGATTACTTGACGGAATAACATGGTGTAGATCATAGGATGATGACAAAGAATGAAGTAACAAAGAGAAATGTTGTGAGATTGAGTTCTTGAAACTATTCAAGACGCCCAAGGTGTTTGGATACGTGGCATGCGTTCTGCGTTGCGACATCTGCGTTGCAAACAACGCATCCTTACATATGCTTTTTGCTGCGGAGCTTCTCAGCTTACGCTTCGTCGCAATTAGACCGTAAGCGGACGCACTAAGTAAGAAGGATACAGGCAATTCCGTTTCCTCTGGAGTACAAGAATAGTCACATTCGACACTTTGACTACTCTGTGGTGTTGTTCACCGTGTTTGCATTCTACATAAACTCCTGAGTTGGTGATCACATTCCTACATCGCGCCCTAAATCATATCCTTAAATACTTGCTGCCCCACTTCCCTTTTCTGATCAACAATGGATTTGCAGCCATTTTTTGATAAGCTGTCATTCGAGGATTTCAAAGACCATTGCTTTTGGGAGGATTGGGATTATCGAGACATCTTCCAGGATGAAGGTAAGTACCCTGGAAAACTCTTCCACGATGGTTTTGACGCTCTCCGCAAACTGACTCGAGAAGCAATCGTCTCGTCTGAACAGCCCAAGAAATATGTTATTGCCAAATCCTGCTGGATCCTCATGTTCCTCACTCTCCCGACGTGTATATGGTACAAATCGCCAGAGGAGCCACCAGAGAAGAAAAGTCGTCAAGACTATCCAATAGAGCAGTACACTACGCCGACCTACGGAAGCGAGATACCGCGCAATACTCGTACACAGAGGTCTCCCAACTATTTGAATGAATTTCACTATATTACTTTTTCAGATGACTCAAACGAGATGACCCCTAATTTCTTCACTGAAAAGTTGGAAGAACTGAAAAAGCATTTCACTGAAGCAATGGCTCAAACGTTCATGTTTGAGATTCCCAGAGTTGAAGCAAAGCCGGAAACAGAATTGGATGAGGCCGCAGTCGAAGCTTTCCTTCCAACGTATCTGTACAACCCTTTGAAAATTTTAATCGAAATTCTTTATGGAAGCGAAGAATTCGATAGAATTCGTTCAAAGACGTACAATTTCCCGGCCGCCCTGTACTACACGGAAACAGATCGTGCGTTTCGGTTCAAGGGACAAACCCTTGTGGTGATTGAACTCAAGGCTCCCGACATCTCTAAATATCTTTCTCCAGAAAAGAGAAAGGGCCCTCACTTTACCACACTGGTCACCGATGTATTCTATCAGGCAACCTCTGCAGGAACTCCATATGCAATCCTCAGTGATGGATTTACAAGCATGCTACTGATTATTAAACCTAATCTGGAAGTAAAGGTCTCCGAAACATCGGGTATAAACAAAGGCAAAATTAAAGTCGAGGATATCCATCTGCCAGTGCAGTTTGAATATTATATAATTGACCACGTATCCGCAGGACTCACAGCTGCTGCGTGCCATGCTGTGTTTTTCAATCTTGCGTACGACGTTTTGATTGACCAAGGTCAACTTAAGGAAAAGCAGAAAGAAATGTGGGCTTTGAATAAGCGGTGCAAAATGAGCGATACTGAGAAAGAAAGGCGGTTCAATGTGCAGTACAACCACTTTCAGCCAAATTTGAGAAAAGTTTTGCAGAATATCAAGTATACTTGGATCAACTTAACATGACAAAGGAGATGCTGACATTGCCTGTGAGCAACTTCAAAGACAGATACACCTCTAAAGGACTTACGCGTCGCAATGCTCAAGTTTATGTCACTGCAGATAACCACATTTTGAAAGTATATGACCCTTTCAAAGCGCCGGATAAATTCAACAAAGAAACTGTGACCAGAACGAGGGCGGAAAAAATTGCTCTTTATTCCATCAAAAAAGAGCTGTTGGCGTACAGCTTTTTGAGAGGTTTGGAATGTGTGCCGGATCTTGTAGAGTATGGTTTCGCAAAACTCAAAGCGGACTCTATTGTTGATAACGTGGTGGGGCCATACCTGATTATGAAAGATGTCGGGGGGTTCTCCCCAGATCTTGAAAGTAAAGATGTTGTTGATCGTGTATTGACCGCTTACAAAGCCCTAGTGGAGCGTGGTGTATTGCACGGGGACCTTAAAGATTCCAATATACGTATGGTTGGGGATAAGGTTGTTTTCCTCGATTTCGGGGTATCCGATGCGGACCAACTTTTGGTGTTGCTTCAAAAGGTGAAAGGAAAGGAACTAGATGATGACGACAAAGAAATGCTTCGCTCCCATGTGGAACGTGATGTCAATATGGTTACTAGTCACCTTACACTAAGAGAAGCAGATGAGCTGAGAACTAAGCACAAACCCATTTTGAAGAAAGCATACAGAAAGAGACCTAATGCGCTAAAAAGTCTCCAAGAGACCCCTGCCGGCTCTTCTCAAGATCGGGGGTCAAACGAGGATACCCAAGATGACTGAGGCAATCATTGTCTGTATCCAGCTTATTTATTGATTTTTTTATTTATTGTTATGGAGTGCACTGGAGGTGACCAATTCTAAAGTACAGCCAAATTGGAATATCTCATCAGAGCTGTCACATGGACCATGTCATGCCGCTGTCACTTTTGAAAATTTATGCTCCTAGCGCTATTCTGGGTCGAAGTAATTATTAATTTCAAGTGTCTCGTTTCCCATCCGAAGAAATTGCACGTATGATTCCCAAATCTGGCGCTTTATGCACATATGCATCTTGTGCATAATTCATGCATATGTCAAATGCATTTCGCATGCATAATGCCATATTCCAACGCCCCCCAAGTGACCTTATGATCACTGAATCTAAGCGGAAGATCTAATCTTGATTAAAACTTGTAATGACTGACTTACATCATCTCGCTTCAGTCACCATTGGTCAATGCACGACCCTCCCATTAGGAAAAGGATATAGCATACGAATCGACAAACGACAAATTTTTTGACGGCTTGAGCGGACAACGTGAAACAGCTCAGTTGCTACAACTGCAACGTATACATCTGATGAAAGAGACTATGAGTTTTTTGAATTTGAGAATGGCAAAGACTCTTTGGAGAACGCTGGATCCAATTTAAACTTCCAGGAAAGCTTTGGAGATGATGAGTACGACATTTTGCAGCACATTCCTGAGGAGCCTGAATTTCCCAAGCGATTCGTTTGAACCGTTGATGAGTTTGTACGGAACGATGATAATAGAATGCTTCCCAATTCAATGCATCTCTGAACCGAAGCGGAAGAGATGCCTATTGGCGATTGGTAGGTAAGATTGAGATCAATTTTTGGTTATATCGGAAGATTTAGCTCTCCTTTTTTGAACCATCACGTTTGACGTAAAGGTTTTCCTTTTGCACTCATGAAATTGGTCTGTGGATTGTCAAACATGTTTGACTTGTGGTTTAACGTGGTGCCGAGTTTGGCCGTGTCCTGAAGTGCTGAGGGCTTTTTGCAGGAAGATAGGTTTCGCAATGCACGTCGTACTTCAAGCAGTTTGTATATCTCATGACTTCAAATGAGTCCAAATTATTCTCCAGTTTATCAGATGCATGAATGTGCATATCGCTTATGCATGCCGAAGTACATGATTGCATGACCTCTGAAGCGAAGAGATAATTGCATGGTCAATTTGTGGTTATTCAAATTATTGAAGCATGACAATGTGATTCTTTTTCCTTTTTACTGATGACATTGGTCTGTGGCTTATCATCAAACGTGATTTACAGTGGAGGATAGAGAAGTGCGAGATATTGATAAAGTTCATGGTTTTCTCGCTTGATTTTTCGTTCACTTCGTACACGGCGTTTACACATCCGTTACATCCAGAAACTCATAGTCTGTGCCATATTTTCATAACGAAAAACGTAGCGGAGAGAGACTGACTTCATCTCCGTCGACTCACTTTGCAACTTCTTTGTCAACCTCGGGGAGCTAGAATAACTCAAGTTCTTGGTCAGACCTCTGCTCAAACATGAGAAAAGTTCAAACATCTATAGCGGTGGTATACTCTTGATTTCAGGAGCCCTATACCACCTTGTAGCCAGGGTACTCTGTCATAAAGCCAAAGTTATCTTCTTGAGAAGCGATGGAGCGTGCAAGGCCAAAGTCACACAATTTAAGGTCACAGTTGGCGTTCAACAACAAGTTTGAGGGTTTGAAATCTCGATGTAAAACACTGGCCGAATAAAGAGCTTTTTACCCACGCAAAGTCAGGTAACATAACTTGTAGTGGTCATCGCTTAACCGCTGCGTTCTAATACCCCTACGCAAGATAGTCTCCATCAGCTCCGATATCAGATACACTTTGTTGAAAGTATGAAGAAGAGTAACTGGGGTACCGAGTTCTATGAGTAGATAAATATGTCTATCCGAGATTCAATATCAACAGATTACAGACAAAATACGAATTATGTCAATGTGCTTTAGTACAAGCAATTGTGTTTGTAGAGCCCTTCTCAAATTTCATCTATATATATTGCCCCATATATATTCATGGCGGGTGCTTCACAGAAGAAACAGGCGGTGAACAACGTCAATGTTTTGAAACAAATTGGCATAATTGCAGGAGTGGTCAATGCTTTGAGTTTGATTGCGATTTTCCTTTTCAAAAGACCGTCAAGCGTTAAAGCATTCTTCGTGCTTTCCATCCCAGGATGGGTGTGTCATTACATTTTGGAGTCGGTTGGTCGACCCAAATTCAATGAAGGCAAACTGGTTTCGGCCGGACAAGATCTCGAACAAAGTGGACTTACAGAGTATATGTTTGATATTGTATATGTAACTTTGCTTGAAGATTTATTGATGATTCTGTTTGGAACCAACAAAGTGTGGTGGCTTTATACTGTGATTCCTGCATTTGCCGCTTATAAGGTGAAGGGCATTTTGAGCTCATTCAAACAGCAGCCCAGTGCCCCTGTGGAAGAGCAAGTTCCTCAAATGAGCAAACGGCAGGCAAAGCTGGAAAAAAGGTCAAAACGTTGATCTGTTCATATTGACTCGTGGTCTAAGCGGTTTACTGTTATTTCTTTGATTGTCATTTGGAATATTAATGAATTTTCTTTATCTGCCAATGTTCTTTATTGACCAAAAATCGTATATCTTTGTTAGCCTGTTGCTTTTATCTGTCCTGTGGGGTCCGGTAGACAACATTCTGCTGGAATAGACTTGATCTCTGTATTTTTTAGCGGTCTAAGCTCTATTGCAAAGTAGGTGAATCATAAACCCGCTTTCACTGTCATTCGGGGGAATATATGATGACGACCTAAGCTTGGAGTAGCATAATATGAGTGGTTTCATCAATCAGGATCTTATGGCTTGAAAGTCAGTCTATGGTTTTTGGTACCTTGAGAATTTGAATACATTGAATGTATATAGTTTACTCCGTAGATATTGACGTGTGGCCATGTGCTAAACTTTTAATATGAGTATTTCGAAAGCAGTATTAGGGTTAAAAGACTTTCAAGAGTTTAATATCGATCAAACGTGAAACTTAGTGTGATAAATCCCTCTTCAAATGAATCACTCAGCAGTTGACAACCTTCTCTTGACCTACATTGCATATAGTGCTCAAGGGAGTCTGAACTCTAGTGAGATACTATTTGATACATGTTGTAGGTTGATCCATTGGCGTCATCTGGGAGGATCGTTGATTGTCAAATGAAGAACCTATCAGTGATATGCATCTTCATGCACATAATGTTTTGTGAGCTTTATATGAACACTAAATTCCTACAAAAGATCTACTGCCATTTGAGTCTCTTCGGTAAGTGTGGACAGAAGGAGTAAAACAACTGCTGAAGAGCTCATCTGTAAAATTCAACGGGTGATAATCTGTAAACCTTTGTAGTAGCGAGCGGATCAGTCATCAGCTCCCTATTCATTTGAAAAAAACGATGTAGCTGAGAGTATGAACAGAAGCATCCAAGACTGCATATGTTTTCTTTTCTCATTGAAAAAATGGGCTGAAGCAGTCCCGACAGCGTCATATATAGTACTAGGTCTTAGTGTTGTTGCACTTCCACCACACATTAGACCACAAGGGACAAAACACCTTCAATGATTAAAGCTAAGGAGATCTGAATATGGGTCAGGTAGGAATCGAGCCTAGGTCACTTTAATCGGTGATGTGTGGATTGCCACAACACCACCAAGCGAAACACTCCATGGGGTGGATCCTATACAAAAAAACCTTTTCTTGCTCTGATCTCCCATTCTAACGGGGACTAGAAGCTGGCATGGTCTGGGATCGCACTCGATTTCCCATATGCATCTCAGCGAGCGTTTTCCTGTAGCCTGAACAAGTAGCGTCCTGTGTTGGAGTATGGCATTCTGCATGGAATATGCACGTGATACATGTACGTGCATGTTATGCAGAGTTTAAAAAAATCTTAGTGCGCTGTACGTGGAAGACATGCATAATTATGCATAATAACGACGTCAAGCTTCACTCAGAACCTGTGTTCTGACAAGAATGGTGCGAGGCTGTGAGTACTTATTGCGGACACAATAAAAACCAGCTCTGCATTCCCAAAGACTGTAGAAAATGAAGAGTGAGCAAATGAAGAATCGATGGTCGCGTACTGCTCAATCAATATGAACAGTTTGTTGTCATCTGTTCTACTCACAGCTTTCCTCATCGCTCAATGTGGAGCAACCGACATTGAACCAGCATATCTCTCTCGTGGTGGTGGTACTGGTGGAACTGTAGGATATGAGAAGATAGAGGTAGGAATACAAAATCAGCCTCTATATTGTGGGTACAATCACACCGATAACACGGCGTGGTTTTTGTCTTCGGTCAGAGATGAGGTGTATTTTGCAGTAAATGGAAAGGGTTTACCACTAGAAGTTGTTGAATTTAACAGAAGCATGAGGGCGCATGTATCTGAATGCGGTGACGAGTGTATGAAAGCGAAATCATTTGATAGAAGCTCATTGTTAGTATACTACTTTTTAGGTGGTGGATTCTTGAATTTCCTAGCCCGTTCTACCGGCAGCAGCATAGTTCAACTGGTGTACAACTTGTATATCAAGCTTGGCTTGGCTTTGCCTCTATTTGGATGGGACATGGGACTAGAAAGCTTGTTCTGGAACATCTGACTCCAACTACTTTAAGAAGGGGAAATCGTCTGATGTTTGTTCTGGAAATGAAGCAGAAGAGAAACACTTTGAGATAACCATTCTTTTAAATAATGGTATACCTCGAAACATTTTTGGCTGAGCCGTCTCAAACTTGGATATTCAAAATGTCGAAACAGCCGACCAATGATCTACCACCTTTTCAGACTTTCTGATTCTACTTCTGCCAAGTGATAATTACCAGTTTTACACATCAAAAAACGTTTGAATGGCCTCATTGCTTCGAGAATAAAGAGTGTTTTGATTCCCCTCCTTATAGCGTGTTGTACAAACCCTCCTGGGGCAGTCTCTTTATTATGAATATGATTTTCCTTTCCATACAGAGACTCCCTTTAAGATGTACCCCTCGGAAGTACCACCTGAAGTGACTCTCCGGATGTTACAAGTCGGAAATATCCAAGATAAGGTGCTTGATGTTTGTTGTTGCGAGGAACCTGTCCTTGATGGCTGATTTGACTTTAATTGTATCAGGGCAATAAACAATCAATGGAAACCTAATACCCTCTTGCCTAACCCACAGTTTGTACGGTACTCGTTAGCAAAAGAGAAGTACCAGAGTTATTTATAACCATATAGTGGCCTTGATTGCAAATCCAAATGTGCGGACCAAACAGTTACTCCGTGTATTCCAAATCCGTATTGAGCTCCGAAACATGTGCTATCCCTAAGTCCACTCATAGGTGCAAGCAATGCCTCAATTTCAGTATATGACGAATACTTCTCTCGTATTTACACATTACAGAGTCATGAACCGCAGACGACTGTATATTAAGCGTGTGCTCTTGAACTGTTGTCTGGAGCATGAACCTATGGCAAGTATTAAAGGTTGTAGGGATTTTATTGAAAGAGAAAATTCCTTATTTTATTTCAAGATGAGGAGCGGGATCATCTTCATCATGCAATGGTCCTCCTGGCTACTATTCTCGTGATTATCCATTATCGGTGGGTGTAGACATTAATACGAGTATGTAATCCCTCTCTGTGTATATAGAGGAATGTTGCCTCTTTGTATACTCTAAGCCGATCGGTTCCGATTTTTCTTTGTCATGCAACGAGCATAATGCCTATTCAGCCTACTCCGTCATTTCTTGTCTACCGAATTATAATTCTCGGAATTACGTTGTATGAATATCTGTACAATGATAATCTATTAACTTCACGCTACACGACAGGACTTGTACTGCAGTCATTGGAACTTCAGATTCAACGCCGGGTCTTATTGATCATTTTATCTAGATCAAGGATCTCACAGAACGATCTATAATTCATAGATCAAGATTGTTTGGGGTTGTAAAGAGCTTCATCCCGATATGGTTGTTTTTGAATCTGGACGCTGTAGGAGGTGCACCAATGGGAGAGGGAGGAAAAATGCTGATTCCGGCAAATTGACAGGTGAGTTCAGAGGTTTGATAAAGAAGTTGACATTTACAGAGGAACTATTTCTTGCCCGTTGCTTTTTTCTTTTTTCAGATGACATTGTCTGTCCATTGTAGAAAAGTGATGTCATTGATGCGTAGGGGAATTGATCGCACGACGAAATGCATTTTCTTTTTCACTCGATGACATTGGTATATGGATTGTAGAGTTGTGAGGTCAACAGCATCAGTCGCGCTGTTTCGAGAACAAAGTTGAAGAAGTGAACAATTAAGTATTGACTGAGTTTCGTGATTACTGGTTCCTGTAATGGCTTCAGCCATACTCAGAAAGGAAAATTTATTATGTTGTGCCCATACCCTTGGTCGCAACCGTGTCAGCCTATAGATAGACAACAGCAGTTGTAATCATTAAAGCAAAAACTATACTGAAACAACAGTAGTTAACAAAACACATACTCCACGACAGCAGCTATTTAGGTTCCTGACTCAAAAAACATATTGAAACGACATCAGTTACTCAATGACACCAAACTCATATTCAAACGACATTGTGCTGATTCACTCAATCAAAATATATACTTAAGCGACATTTAGTACAAAATAAAACATCCATATAGATAACAGCAGTTATATATCTCAGTATACTCTATTGAAACATTCATAGAATATGTAAATGACATCAGAAGTGATGTATCTTGATATGCTCAGTAAAGACTATTCATATATAACATGGCCCTGCTCGATAACGACATTTATAGAATATATAGATGACAACAAAAGTGATTTATCTCGCTATGCTCGATAAAGACTATATTTAAAACAATATATATATATTCCTGCTTTGCCGCCACGTCACTGTCCGGGTAACACCCCTTTGCCGCTTTCTCCCTTTACAACAACAACCACAATGGAAACAGGTCAGTGATCCCCCACGCTCCACCCTCTAACAAATAGAAGAAGTTGCCGCTCTCGTAATTGACAATGGATCAGGAATGTGCAAAGCCGGTTTCGCCGGTGATGACGCTCCTCGTGCCGTTTTCCCCTCTATCGTAGGAAGACCTAGACACCAGGGGATCATGGTTGGTATGGGACAAAAGGACTCGTACGTTGGAGATGAAGCCCAGTCCAAAAGAGGTATCCTCACTTTGCGTTACCCGATTGAGCACGGTATTGTGACCAACTGGGACGATATGGAAAAGATCTGGCATCACACTTTCTACAACGAATTGCGTGTTGCTCCAGAGGAACACCCAGTTCTTTTGACCGAGGCTCCAATGAACCCAAAGTCAAACAGAGAAAAAATGACTCAAATCATGTTTGAAACTTTTAACGTGCCAGCTTTCTACGTTTCCATCCAGGCTGTGCTGTCTCTGTACTCTTCAGGAAGAACCACCGGTATTGTATTAGACTCTGGTGATGGTGTGACCCACGTTGTGCCCATCTACGCCGGTTTCTCCCTGCCCCACGGTATTCTGCGTATCGATCTCGCTGGAAGAGACTTGACCGACCACCTCATGAAGATCCTGTCTGAGCGCGGATACACTTTCTCCACCTCTGCTGAAAGAGAAATTGTGCGTGACATTAAGGAGAAACTGTGTTACGTTGCCTTGGACTTTGACCAGGAACTGCAAACCTCGTCCCAATCGTCAGCTATCGAAAAGTCGTACGAATTGCCAGATGGTCAGGTGATCACCATTGGAAACGAGAGATTCAGAGCCCCAGAAGCCCTTTTCCACCCATCTGCTCTCGGATTGGAAGCTGCCGGTATCGACCAAACCACTTTCAACTCCATCATGAAGTGCGATGTCGATGTGCGTAAGGAACTTTACGGCAACATTGTCATGTCCGGAGGTACCACCATGTTCCCTGGTATTGCCGAAAGAATGCAAAAGGAGATTACCGCATTGGCTCCATCCTCCATGAAGGTGAAGATCATTGCCCCTCCAGAGAGAAAGTACTCTGTGTGGATCGGTGGGTCCATCTTGGCCTCGTTGTCCACTTTCCAGCAAATGTGGATCTCAAAGCAGGAGTACGACGAGTCCGGACCTTCTATCGTGCACCACAAGTGTTTTTAGAGTGTGACAGTGTGCAGTTTAATGATGAAACAAAATTCGCAAGAATTTTGTTCTTTTCATTTCAATCTCTTTATCTCTGAAGCGAAGCGGAAGAGATAATCTTTTGTCTGAAACGTAGCCTCTTCTGTAAATTGTTATATGGCAGTTGTAAAGATCCTTGATTATGTTTTCTCCGATTGTTCACGAGTTACAAAGGACAGTGCCATATATATGGAAGTATCTTCGGTACGAAGAGATGTTTTTGGGGTGGTTAGCTCATGCAAACGCTTATTTCAGCCATTTGTGCCCATGCCCTTTATGCCTGTGCCTTTACCTTTGCCCTTAAGCATGTGCCGTCTCCTGCCCTTAAGTCCTTTTGTGCCCTTTTATGCCTCAATACCGTACTTATGTATGATCCTTTCATTCCGTGGTTGCTAGTACTGCCAATGATTCAAAGACGATTTAACTGCAGATGGGCCATTCAACGCACAATTCTCCTCTACCAATGTCCACCACTGCAAAGAGATGATTTAAATTGATCAAGATGTATCGAGATTATCTGCTAAGCGAAAACTGATCTCAAAATATTCTAAAATCATCTCTTTCTTCGCTTCAGAGAAATTAATCATTTCAACATATTCTAGGTTTATCTCCTAATGATTTTCGGCTCTCGGCTGAATGTCTCGATGACAACTTCGCTATCGTGAGAGATTGTAAAGCAGCCCAATCATAACACCTACTGACCCTATGACTCCAAGATGTCTCACACAAAGACGGAATACAATTTACAAGATGCCCCCGGTTGGGCTGTCCTTCTTTAAGCTCTGAGATGATATCAGATTACTCAAACTGTGCCTTTAATCCAGATCAACTAGAAAAGATCGCTGCATTCGTTCAATTATAGAGAGTCTCCGGATATCCTCATCATCTTTGTTTTCCATCGGGTTTCAAAACAAGTTGAAAAAAGCAATTATTATTCCTTTAATAGAACTGATTAATCAGTTTTGAATCCATGGTTTTCTTCATCAACTATGGGCTTACCCTTGTTTAACCGACCTTTTATCGGGTGATAGCGTAAGTCCGTAAAAATTCGAGGTGCTTTCGATGGCATATTGGTAGTTGTTGTTGTACGCAAATTCGGTTCATGGTGAGACTTTTAGCCATTCATGGAGCCGTGTGGATACCAAACTCGGCAGTATTTATCAGAGTGTACGATTGAGACGTTCCACTTGCCCATTTGAAGACGCATTATTCACGGTTGTCATGAGAACTTCTATTCTGAGGATTAGCATTGCCGTGCGCCAACAGTTATTGTCTCTGTCCGATACTATTTGTTGGGGCAGCACATGCAACCTTATGACGTTGCGTATGAGAACGTTGGATGAGTCCTACTGACCTTTTATCTTGTTCATTAGCACAACGTATCCTTCCTATTGAAATACCACCCACCCGCAGCCAATGGCTGAGTATTCTATGTCCATAGGATTGTCCGGCAGAATAGTGATGCCCTTATGAGTCTGGCATCATTTTTTTGTTCTCCATCATTATAGACGACCAAGAAAAACTCTTTCATGATTCACAATTCTAGCCTGCAGACCGTTCACCCTCTCTCTTCTCAAACCAAATATCAGCCATGTCTGACAAATGTACATTTCCAGTATCAAAGTCTTAGCCTTTGATACTCGTACACATAAAGGGGGATTACACTAAAACTCAGTCTCTCCACAAAGAAGTAAATATCTAGGTTTAGCTACATCGAGTACTGAAATGAGTTATATGGCACCATAAAGTCTCTTCTGTAGACAATTATCTCTGAAGCGAAGCGGAAGAGATTATCTTAATCCGATTTGAGATCATGGTGAGTGGTGTGAGTGCAAGCAATTGGGATAACAACCGATGGTTGACTCAATTATCTTGGGTATCTTCGTTACTGCAAATTTCTGCATGGAATAATAGTCGTCTGTTGAGTCATTTCCTGAAGTGGCAATGTAATGGGCACAGAAGGTACTGTACTCCTCCTCGGGTTCGACTTTTCTTTTACTGATCCAGCAATATCTCATGAGATGTACGTGTATGCATCATCTCTGCTCGTCATACACTAGAAGAGCTTTCCAATTTTATGAAATAATCACTAGAAAGAGCCATAATTCTTTGTCATTGGTCCGATCCACACATTTAGTCTCCTGTATTTCATTTTCTAATACTTGCGTCTTTTTTAAATTTACCGAGTTTATTGCTGCCAATCTGTATTTCGATCGGGGTGAAGAGAATAATCATAGTTCACTGCCATATCAGATGACGTTGGGGTGGTAATTACTTTGTAGGACTGGCAAACCAAATGCAAGTGACACCATCTGGGATGCGTTAAGCAATACCTCCTTCGCCATTTAAAGAGAGGAATCTTTGAACTAATACCACTCTTTGGTTTATTTCACTGGATTATAGGTCAGAACTTACTTTAATGGCTTCATCAAACTTACTGATAGGAAGTGGTGATCCCATTCGGGAACTAATTTCATGTCATTCTTCTCCAGCTTCAATCGTAACAGCTGTAACAACAAAAAGTAACGGTCAACTTTCTAAGCATTTGTAATGGAAAAGGGGAACGCACTCTAATCCAAATAGTACTAATTGAGCATCCACGTTTCCCTGAAACCCATCGCCAAGGTCGAACAAGGCTCTTTAAGGCCATGTTCGAAGAGTGAATCTTTAAAGCGTCATTTATGAAAACCCTCCCTTTACCGATTACTTCAAAAAGTCATAATGTTCTCAAGAGCAGTACGAATCGCTCTACCAACTAAACTGGAAAATCAATGGTGGAACTGCCATTTTGAATTTCAGAACTAGTACGGCGAATGACATCCTCACACTATCTTTGAGGTAGAGCTCAGCCACACACCCCAGAAAATAAGGTTGGTCGGCCCATTCTAGCCACGTATGCACCGTTTATGCACTGTTTCATGCACGGAACTATTCACATTTTTTTAAGACAATCCACTGCACAATAGCTAAGTGCACTAAATCAAGCGAGTAGTACAAAACTCTCAGAAATACACCCTACAGAAAAAGCTAGATCCATCATCGGTCAGCCTAAAATATGCCTCTTCCCAATTTTAATGGGTATATATATATATATATATATCATATACGCAACCGTCTCGTGACATCCAGAAGTTGTGCACCTTTCACAAACAAACTACCTTACACCGTATATGCCCTATCAGTGCGATACAGATTGAGTGTCTGTGAGATATAATGGTTCTAATAAATGGAGTCAAGTACGCATGCGAAAGATGCATTAGGGGTCACAGGGTCACAACGTGCACCCATCAGGATCAGCCGCTTATGATGATAAAACCAAAAGGCCGACCATCTACTCAATGTCAGCACTGCAAAGAGCAACGAAGGCTAAAAAGTCAGCATATAAAGTGTTCGTGTGGGGACTTGAAAGCACACACAAAAGACTGTGCTTGTTATGTAGAGGGGAAATGTACTTGTAAGAGCAAAAAGAAATCCGTTAAGAAAGAGAAGGAAAAGTCGGAAAATGATGAGTCTCCGCCAATCCGGGGAGGAAGGGTCTTGGCCCAAGGGTCAATGGGTCATGACCCCAAATCCGATTACGGAACCGTGACTCGGCCACCCAGCAGGCCCATCTCAGTGGAGGATTCGTCTCGCAAACCGTTACCGGTGTCGGATTTGCAGGTGGGAATGGAAACTCTTGGAGCTTATAAACAGCCGCCCGCTCAAACAATACCCAGGGCCGGAGAGATAACCGTTCCCTTTGATGAATACATAATGGGCGGTAATTTAAATACTCTTATCGAAGAGCCCTTTTCAGAAAAGCTGAAAAGAAACGACTCTTTAGATAGTGCAGATGCTGAAAGTTCTGAGAAATTCTCCCCCATGTGGCGAGATGACTCGACGAGTAATTTATTTGCTGACTTGCCGTCTTCGTATTTCGGAAGCGGACTTTTAGACTATTTCCCACCGTCTACCGGTCCCTCCCCTTCAGACTCTTCTTCCACCTCTTTGAATAAACAGGTGTACCACCAGGTGCCCTTACAGCACAGAGTGCAAAGACAGTCAACGGGGAACTCTATGCATAGCTCCAATCATCACGGACATCATCATTACCATCATCACTATGCTCCATATCCTGCTCCCAAACGTACAGATAGTGTACTGTCGATTGCGAGTAGTAATGCGTCATTCCAGAACCCATCTTCTCCTAATGCCAACCCACCTCCGCTTTTGAGCTTTGCCTCTACAGATTCCCTCGCAGCTATGAGCCGATCGGACAGAAATCTGGATATGGACTATTTGAGCATAGGAGCCGTGCCCATCACTTCCTCCACATTTTTGCCGCAGTTCAAAGAGAAGAGAGATAAAAAGAGCTTGTAGAGTGTAATATATCATTGGCTGTGGAGTGTGTTTATGAAGTGTGATATTTATTAGAGAAGAAGTAATGTGTGGTGAACTACAACTTGAGCTTTACATTATCTGCGAAGCAAAGTAAGATCATCTCTTCCGCTTCGCTTCAGAGATAATAACTCTTTTAAAGCATGTATAATAGATGAATGAACTAAATGAGTATAGAAGAATACAAAGGGTATATTTTATCAGACCCAGCCCAAAGAGTTTGACTGATTGACCGGCTGACTGATTGCGGGATGATTGGCGTTGTTCACATTCAAAGAACTCTCACTTGAAGATAAATGTATGGCACCGGCGGAAGGAAATCCCGCGTATGAGTGTGGGATGGACGGTGACCCCATTTCCGACATTGCCTTCTTCTTCCTGCTTTTGTAGAATAGAGCTAGGCCCATCAAATAAATCGCTACACCAGCAACAGATCCAATGGTGATACCAGCGATTTTGCCTCTTGATTTGACAGTCAAGGACGATGCGTTACTGGAAGCATCCATGGACCCAGAGTTGTTATTGGAGTTGCTGGAGTTGTCGGATCCGTTTGAATCTGATCCACTGCGCGACCCGTTTTGGTTTCCAGCTCCAGAGGCGGATACGGTACCGGACTGAGAATCTGCTTCGCTCAAAAGCCCCGTGAGAGGGACTCTGCTGTCCACCATTTGGGCCACAGAACTCAAAGTTGAGTCTGGATTGGTGTAGAACAAGGACGAGCTCTGTCTGACTACATTTTGCAAATCATTGATGTACTTTTTCGGGAAGTAGATTTCCGCCACAGTGATCACATAGTCAACGTCGGTACTGGTGAATGGAACAAGTTGTTTGACAAAGATGTCCGACATGTTAAGATGGGCTTCACCAAATGGGTATGACACCGTTTTCGGAAGGTAGTCAAATATTTGGGCCGGCGCAAGTCCATTTTGCACCACAAAGGAATAACTCCACTGTTCTTTGAACCCGACAGTAATCAACTGGTAGTCGTCCGATGGAAACACCGTTTGAAGCGGTGCAATTGCCTGTGGAAGAACCGGTGTGGTTGACGGGGCAGCTGATGTGGTTTGATTGGCAGAAGTACTTGAGGGGACAGCGGTGACCAAAGTCTGCGGCAGCCAGTTTGTTGTGGTGGATGATTCCGGTGAGGGAACTGGAGCAGGGGTCACACTGGAAGGAGCTGGTGCCACGTATGTCTCAGATGGAGCAGCTTCAGACACGGATTGGATGACAGAGGGAGAGTTAGATGGGGTCGCGGAGGCAACTTCAGACACAGACTGGGACACAGACTGAGTCACAGGTACAGCAGAGGTCGCAGATGTCCCTGAAGAAAGGGCCAATGAAGGTGATGACACAGCAGATGTCACGATTGCAGAAGGCGCAGATGAGATGGGTGACATTGACGGCACGCCACTGGATAAAACAGCTGATCTGGTGGAGACTTTCAGCGTGGAGCTGGCTTTCGTGCTCACCTGTGACACTTTGGGTGTCACGGAACTCTCCACCGTGGATGCAACAGAAGAGGCACCTGGAGTGACAGATGTACCTGGACTTGAGCTCTGCACATTTCCAGACGGAGTCACTATACTTGGAATAGTCTGTGAGATATCATTCGAAGTAGTTGATGACACACTGGACGTTTCACTGGTGGAAGTGCCAGTCATAGAAAGGTCGCTGACCACCGTGGGGCTAAGAGCACTTGCAGTTTCTAGTACTGGACTCGATACACCATCTGAAACGCTCAAAGTGGGAGTAGCCTCTAGTACTGGACTCGATATACCAACTGTAGGGCTCAAAGTGGGAGCAGTAACCGGAGACGAAGTCGTTCCTAGCAGAGGCGACACAGCAGATGTTGACCCGATATCTTGTGATAAAAGGTCCAGAGAAACCTGACTTGAAGGAACTTGACTTGAAACGGGGATCAACGGGGTGTTCGTAGACGATGTCACAAGCGGTTCCGAAGTTGAATCACTGGTTTCTGTTGAATCAGCAGAAGTGTGGAAAGAGCCTACAAAATGAGGGGAAGATGGCGCCGGAGTTGTCTCGGGGAAAGATGCTGCTGTCTCTTTCGACTTTGCCAATGGCGGAGACGGCACAAACGTGTTCACAAGCGATGGTTGTGGCCTAGATGCACTACCAACAGGAGACACTGCTTGAGAAATTGAGGTGGGCCACGGTGAGTCAGTTGTCTCAGGAGGTGTCACAGCGGAAGTCATAGCTAGCGGCGATAGCGTACCAGATGTCACAGCTAATTGAGAAGGTGTACCAGATGTTACAGCTGGTTGGGACAGTGTCCCGGATGTCACCCATGGCCCAGAAGTCTCCAATGGCTCAGAGGATGAGGTTGTTTCATATGAATCTTCAACGACATCAGAAAACGAGGTTGGCTCAACGTCTTCAAAAGTATCGGAACTTGCGCTTGTCTCATACGGGTGTTCGATACCATCCTCGGTGACGGAAGGAGCAAACGTTGGTGCGCTAGACCCAGTCAATGCAGCGGTGGTACGGAAATCGTTCGCCGCTGTACTCGGGGAGGGTACAATCTGGGATGCCATAGCAGTTTCGGTGGCACTGGACTCTGATGACGTGGTGGTTTCAGGTTCAACCCATGGGGTGATGGCACTGGGCAATGGAGTTGTGACACTGGACTCAGTCAATTGAGTTGTTGCACTGAATGCGTATACCGATGGCGCCGTACTTGTAGGGGTCACAGTGGCTTGGGAATCAGTGACTTGTGACCCCAAATCTGTCCCTGTGGTGGAATCCGCTTCTGCTGTTGTCCAAGTTTGGGTTGCCGGATTGCTTGACTCTGTAGCCGCATCTTCGGAGGCTTGTGGGCCTGAAGTTGTTGTTTGTGGGGCCACAGCCGAAGACTCGTCAGTGGTTTCGAAATCGCTTGGGGATGTCTGAAAAGGCTCACTGGTTTCGTCGGTGGCACTTGAAGTGGATGTCAGAGAAGGCTTAGTGGTTTCGAAATCGCTTGAAGTAGATGTCTGAAGAGGTTCGTCGGTAACACTTGAGTCGGACGTCTCGACAGGCATTTCAGAAGAGGTGACCTCTGTTGCGACAATAGTTTCAGAGCCAGAAGAAGCTTCACTAGTGGTTGCCGGCATCACAGTGGAAACTGGAGAAGAGCTCGTAGACTCGGTGGGTTCAGACAATGTTGCAGTGTTAATGAACCCAGCAGAAGAGGTTTCATAGTTGAAAGCGGCAATAGACACTGGGGTCTCGGTAGTGGACACTGCGCTGGTGAAGTCCTCAGAAACCGCATCGGAAGTGGTTGCCAAAAGTGAGCTTGACCCGTCATTACTTTCAACGGCGGTGGCTGTTTCAGAATTGGACACACCGGCGAACTCTGCCAAAGTCGATGACGGTTCCTCGGAAACGGTGGAGGACTCGGAATCATCAGTCACAGACAATGTAGCTGAGTTGGCCACAGTGGAGGCTGGTGTAGCGGAGCTGGTGGTTTGCTCATAATTTGAGGATTCCAGATCTGTGCTTGTTTCTGACGAGTACTCATTAGATGTAGTTTCTGGCGCAACAAAATAAGAGCTCGTAGTGGGTGCAGACTCCGTAGATAAAGAGCTGGAGGTGGAGTCTGGAGCACTTGTCTCACTTAGAGTCTCACTTGTATCACTCAAAGTCTCAGAGTCAGATGTGGGACTCGCTGACCACGCATTAGAAGAAGCAGCAGTTTGGCTTACAGGTGTCTGCGAGACAGAACTCCAGGTCTCAGTGACTGGGGCCGAGGACGCAGAACTTGGTGTCTCAGAAGCCTGTGTCACAGAGCTCCATGTCTCAAACCCCTGGGACGAGGACGCAGGGCTTGGTGTCTCGGACACCTGCGTCGAGGTCATAGAATCCCGCGTGTTGGTGCTTGGCTCCTGAGTCCAAGTATCAGAGTCAGACACTGTTGTGCCATCCGCCTGTCCATTCAGCAAAGAGGAGAAAAAATTCTCCGTCTCGTTTCTGTAGGACTGCCTTTTGAAACCATCTTTAAAATCTCTTTTGTAATGGTACGCACCAATCTTTTCCGAAAACTCTCGAAGAAAAGATCCTGAATCTCCATCTCGACGCCCAAAGGGCAGGGCCACCGCTTCAAGGGTGCCCAACATGCATAGAAATATCAAAAGCTTAAACCGTATCATGGCGTAAACAAACCTTGACCGAAAGATTTAAAAACGAATGACTGGGGTTGGGTGTGTTTGCAGGTGTTTTGTTTTGACGCAAGATTAGTCGCAGGGGGGTATGTCGTGTACCAACCACCAAGATTCGCGTGCACTTTTTTTTTTCTTTTCTATTTTAAAACCGTGTACCTGTAAAGGCGCAGCGTGCATTGCATTGCATTACATAGTATTCAAGAATTGGTAAATTGCATCAACCAATATCGGGGCATCTTCTTCGAGCGTTTCTGCAAGCTCTGTGGTGAACTCGGCAATTGCATTCTCATCTGAACGATCCTGGTGCGTTTGAACAAACTCCATAATGAAATCAATCAGGGACTCCTCCTTCATGCCAAGCATCTCCTCGATAAGAGATTCCACTTTAACCTTGAGCTTTTCAGCAGTAGCAGCCGGCATCTCGCGCTTCATCACAAGCTTGACGGGCTTGTTGGAAATCTCGATAGACTCTTCAACTGGTTCAGTCTCGTGCTCCGCCAACTTTCTATCTGCATCATCAGCTGCAGCCTCCTGCGTCTTTGCAGCATTCCTAAAACTGAGATAGTTGGAATGCTTCAAGTAGTAAGAGTCCAGATTTTCGTCAATCTTGTTCTTTGCCGAATCGACTCCCTCAACAAATTCTTTGATAAACTTGGAAGCGCGTTCCGGAACAACAGAGTGCTCATAGTGAGAGTGGTTTACAACCGATTCAAAATTCTTTAAAAGACTCAGCCTAGCCTTGTCGCGCCTAGCCATCGCCTGCTGCTTACTCAAGAGTTGAGCTTCTATATCCTTTTCCACCTGCTCCCGGTGCGTCTTTTCCATCTCTTCGTCGTCCACCATTAGCTCGTCGTCAGAATAGTCCTCCTCCATTTCGTCCTCCTCTATACCACCAGCACGCTTACTCAAGTCCTGGAACATTCTACGCAGCTTTATACGCGCTTTGCGCTTATCGCTCAAAATCAAATTCTCTCGTTTCGCCCGTTCCATCTTGACCACTTTTAAGCGAAAGTCTACGATATCTGCCCTCACCTTGGGCACAATGTCCCTAGGCACATCGACCAGTTCCCGTAAGTCCACTTTGTAGTCTTGCTCTTCAGACTTTTCAGGCGTGGGTTTACTGAGTTTTTTCTTTAAATAGTGTACAAACAGAATGAGTTTGTTTTTGTTTCCCTCTTCCTCTTCTTGTTCCTCTTCCTCTTTTGGTTCCTCTTCCTCTTTTGGTTCCTGCTCCACTTCTTCCAACGCTTCCTCGACGTTTTTATCTGCACACACTAAAAGTTCCTTATCTTCGATCCTCAACTTGGAAAGTATCTTTCGCAGTCTTATCAAGACCCACGGATCTGAAGAACTTAAAAATATAAATTTCACATCAGATGTGTCGCTTGGAATATGCGACCAGTGAAAGTTTGACCGGGAAACCATTTGCACGGATTTATCCAAAAAATTGTCCATGAATAGGACATTTTCCGTCATGAAGGAGGGAAAATTCGATACTGAAATTTTGAAAAAGTTTTCCAACTCGTCAAGTTGGTTGTTGAACTTTTCTAATTCTAAATAATGCAGCGGTTCCATCGATATCTCAATTTCGTCAGTTGAGGCTCCTTCCATTATTGAGGGACTCTCTTGCACTTGAGATATCTCATCAACAGATTTATGAGCACCCCTTCCACCAACTATCAAAAGCAGCTTATTCTCAGTGTGTAAGTTACGAAACCATTCCGTACCAGAAGTCCTCCTCTCGATTAAAGGGTCTCGTATGAATAGATTCTGTGGGAGTGACATTGTGTGGTGTACGGGTGGTGGTATTATCAAAGACTTCTATTGCAAAACTCATTCAATCTTTAAAGCAAAGCACAAAAGGTTATTGTAAGTCGAATTTTGACTGATTCTGCTGTAGAGTTTATTTATAAGTAATCTGTATTATTTGAAGTCAATGGTGCGATCTGCTAGAGCTACACTTTGAGAGAAGTTGTCAGTCAATGACGCTAAATCAAGTGGTTCTGTATGAGCTATGATCTCAGATCTCATTATCCTGACGCGATACAAATCGGACTGACTTAAGATGGGCTTCAAACCATCCGAGTGGGCTTTAACCTAACAAGGAGGCCAGGTTGTACACACAGCCCCGACTTTATCAGCTGGAGGACACAATGACCTCTCTACGAACTCCCCTTACATTTCCCTAAGGTATAAGCAGTGGATCATATTGATGTCCTAGTGATACATGTCCATTTCAGCATTGCAAATGAAAGTTGGCTTCGGCTTTGTGGTCTTTCCGCGGACGGTTTTAAGGTAAAGTGCTCTTTTAGTAAAGTAGAGTATTATTTCGACATTGACGAACATCCCATAGGAGTAAATTGACTAATTTACTGATCTGAGTAGTAGTTTGGCTTTTGTTAACCCATCCTGTACTTGACGGACTCCTATGTAGAATTCAATTCATTGAACAAACGAAAGGAGTTTAGGTACAAGAGAAAGTTTAAATTAGGGATTATTGCGACCTTAAATTAGCAAGATGTATGATTTTTTTTTTTTTCAGGAAATTGAGTCGAGGTCCTTTAGTAGAGCATGGTCAATAATATTGCTTACACAGAAAGTCATGGCTGAGTTGACTAACATTATTTTATAACCTAAGACGCCCTGTATATTCTGTCGCTCAGTTTTACGAACTTTCACTTTTCAAGACCTTATTTTATTTTTCTATTTCCCTTATCATTAAGGCACTAGCAAATTTATACAGTAATATTATGAATAAAATGTTCATTATACATTTAGCCGTCCTGGATCACATACGACTATTAAAACGGGTACTACGGGTACTACTAAGATATTTTCGAACTCACAAAGTAATGAGGGATATAAAAGCTACTTATAGAGTCCGTCGTGCATGAACGATGTGCATCCATGCTCCTAATGTCACGTGACATTAATATGGAACAAGTTCCAAAAAGGGCGAACTTCTATTTAAATTCAGTCTGTCACTTGATATACTTCAATAGATGGCTGTATGTGTGTGTATCTAAAATATTTCACAAATATCAACCATCTATTTGCTTCAAGCTGTAACACGTAGAATTATTCAGAAAAACCGAGGCAAGTACGTGATTTATTCTTCTTCACTTTTCATCTTTTCTTTGGTGTCAATACCAGCAAGTGCATCCGATATTCATCATTCACATTCTGCAAAACCATTTCTCATTACAAAATGACAAGGAAAAGACCATAGATGTTGATAATGACCAAAATTGCTCAAGAACAATACCTTTAAAATATGTAGGTCATTTCTCAGTTTATGCGTATTCTATTTGAACCATATCTCACAATAGCCTTTCAGTCATTTTGGAGGATGTTCTAGTAATGGAGGATCATCAATCGTTGTAGACTGTGGTCTACAACTTTCCAGTCCTTTGAGTCACTCATCCCGACCTGGGATGAGTTGGCAAATCACCATGTAGTAAAGGTATCGCCAATAATGTTGTCTCAATATGCCCAAATTACTAGTTGCTGTACATCAACTTCTCATCCTACTTACACCATAGTTGAAGGTACAACCTACCAGGGATAAGCCATTGAACAATATAAAATCTTATCCTCGGCAGCACATGCAAATGCATGCATCCTGCACATCGTCTATTGTGGCTCAAGTGTGGCTCGTGGAGTGGCTCTTGAAGCGGCTTAAGGGTATGGCATCATGCTTATTAATTATGTCTATAAATAAGACCCTGAAGAAGCACCTATCCAATGACCACTACACTTGAAACAACCACCAAACAACAAAATATCGGTTTGACAGCCTTGGCATCCGATGTTCTTGAAATCGATCTCAACAACGAAAAAAAGTACGCCGGAGTGCAAGATTTTGTGGACTTGATTCCTCCTCATTCAAAGTCTAGACTCGAAAAGTATAACATCGATTTAAGCCGTGGGTACCCTGAGGCTCCTCCAAAAGAGCTGATTCCAACTTTCGTAGATGAGGCTTATGCGATAAGAAACGAAGACTTCCCCTTTATCGAAAGAGGTAAAAATGCCGATCCGGAAAAAAAGGCTTTATTCTCTGCAGCAAAGGAAGTACGTAATCTGACGACCCACATCGGTACAGAAATCATTGGTCTCCAACTGTCGGACCTTACCGACCAGCAAAAGGATGAATTGGCTCTTTTAATCGCAGAAAGAGTTGTTGTATTCTTTAGAGACCAGGATCTTTCTCCTCAAAAGCAATTGGAATTGGGCCATTACTTTGGGCAGGTTGAAAAACATCCACAGGTGCCTCACGTTCCAGGATTGGAAGGAATCACCCTCATCTGGCCTGACTATTTCGAAAAGACAGGACGGAAAAACAGTTTCAAGAAAGCGGCGTACACAGCTCGCTGGCATACCGATTTGGTCCATGAACACCAGCCAGCAGGAATTACCCACCTTCACAATGATACCGTTCCTTCGGTGGGAGGTGACACTATTTGGTCGTCTGGATACGCAGCCTTTGATAAGCTTTCTCCTGCATTCCAAAAATTTTTGGAAGGGAAGAAGGCGGTATTCAACTCGGCTCACTCCTACATCGATCGTAATGATCCTTTGGGTGGAAAGAAACACGTAGAGCGTATTCATCCAATTGTAAGGACTCATCCGGCCACTGGATGGAAGTCTCTGTATGTCAACAGGGCCATGACAAAGAGAATTGTCGGTTTGGAAGAGGAGGAGTCCAAACTGGTTTTGGAGTATCTCTTTAACGTTTTTGAAAAGAATGTGGACATTCAAGTGCGTTTCAACTGGCAGCCTACTAAGCCTGGTCTTGGTACCTCTGCCCTGTGGGATAACCGAGTCTCTCAGCATTTTGCCGTGTGGGACTATGAGAGCAAGGAGCCAAGACACGGGACCAGGGTGACATCTTTAGCCGATGTGCCCTACTTTGATCCTGAATCAAAGACTCAGCGTGAGGCGCTTGGTCTGATAGGCGAAGACTAGTTGCTTAAGAGCGTGGATTTATATTTGTTTAGATAACTATTTTGTGGTTTTCTTTCTTTGTAAGATTGAGGTAAATTTCATCACTTGAAATGATGTATGAATGTATGGTTTTGCGTGCGAGGTGCATGGACGTGCATGATGGTGCATATTTTCACTGGTGCACTTGACTTACATTTTAAATTTAAAAGACGGTAGAAATTTGTTTTTATGGATAAAATGATTGCTGGGACTGGATGTTAAGGTCTTGTAGTTGCCTTGTTAGGTCCAGGGAGTTCTCTTGGGACATATTTATTTGTATTCAACTGTTTATTGTAGACTATATAATCCCGAATGCCGGCCCCGAATACATAGGACGAGCTCCTATTTATATTCCAGTCTGTCATCTACGTGTCAATAGATACCAAGAGATGGTACCTCACGGTACATCTCACATATCTCACAGTTTTTGACTTGTTTACTTCCAGTAGTTTTCCGATGAAGTGATAATAAAACAATGCATCCTCGGTTGTCGTATTTCCTGAAGGATTTGATTTGATAGCGAGTACGTAGTGCTTAGACAGACCAAACAAGTTATAATAAGCAACCTGTAGCTCTATTTATCAGAATGGAACCTCTTTGGAAATAGCTCATTCTTCGGAATTATTTCATTCCTCGGAATTATTTCATTCCTCGGGTAACTCATCTCTGGAACTAACTCAGTCTTCGGAACTATCTCATCTTCGGACTTAACTCGGATTGTACAGGTGTGGCATCGTGGCACATTCACTCAAGATATAAAAGAGACTCGTTTGCTGTTGCCCAGATGATAGGATCTGCCTCATGTTGGAAATCATTCATATCCACTGATGTCTTCTTCGGTAGACACCATCAGGATCTCCAAGTGTCCAGGACTTGGTAGACACCATCAGGATCCCCAAGGGTCCATGACTTATTGAAGTCTGGAGTGAGCTTTTCTGCGTACTCTTTTCAACAAAATGTGAAAATTCTTTTGGTCAATTACACTTTGGATGACTCCACTGGTTACTCGTGATATTACAGAAAATCTTTGGAACATTGTCTTTGATAACCTGAATTCCCCATTGCCCACGGCACCGTTCTTACACTTTGAATTCAGAGTCAAGATCTTACAAAGGGAAGAGGCAATCTCAAACTCAGGGCCAACGCTCTTTTTAGTATCTCAGGCAAAACAAATGGAGGAAACATTTCAGAGGGATATCTGTGCGAAAGTCACTTGTTAAATTCCGAGAAAAGTGTCGCAATCGTGATCTTGACATTATCACTCTTCCGCTTCGCTTGAGAGATGTTGAAAACCCACAGAGAAGAGATGAATCTCGTTCCATTCGCTCAAAGGTCAAGCTGCAGGGATACCCAACTGTGGCTCTCCCTACATAATCGTGCATGCTGAAAACTCTCAAGATAAAGCTCAAAGAATGCAAGAGAAAGCTTATTCTTGTCACCTTTCAACAGACCTTCACACGGTTTTCTGATTCCCTTGGCAAATGCTGGCTTCAACCTTATTCAATAAGATCTCATGCACAATAATGCACCATCATGCACATCATGCACTAGAGATCAGTGTGGCTTCTGGACCTATTTAATCCCATGAAAATCTTCACTCTTTAATGGAACCATCACTCTCACAGGGTACAGGATACGGTATTGTAATCGGGCTCAGTGTATTTTTCGCAGGCCTGCTGCTTAGCTTTACTTGGATACAGAACAAGTACACCGCTTACAAGACCAAGAACGTGTCGGAGTTCACATCTGCTAGCAGAAATGTTCCATTCGGTTTAATCTTGTGTGGTATCGTCTCCACGTGGTGCTGGAGTTTGACGCTGCTGCAACCGGCCGTTAACTGTTACATGATGGGTATTACAGGTGCATACTACTACGCTTTGCTGTGTTTTCAATCATCGCGTCAAAAATCAAGCAGAATGCAAACTCCGTAACCACATTCCCTGAGATGGCATACTTCCGTTTTGGTAATGTAGGCCACGCAGCATTCCTGTGGTGTGGGTTCGTGTGTAATGCTATTGTGTCCTCATGCATCCTGCTGGGAGGAAGTGCTGTAATCAACGCTTTAACAGGCATGAGTCCGTATGCTTCGCTTTTTCTAATGCCTTTGGGAGTCGCAGCGTATGTCGCATCTGGTGGGTTAAGGGCCACTTTCATATCTGATGTGACACACACATTTATCCTCATCATTTTCATCTTTATATTTGTGTTTGTGGTATTTTCCGGGTCACAGGAAATTGGGTCACCTGCTAAAATGGCAAAACTGCTTTTGAACGCTCCACCTGTTGACGGGAACTACAATGGAGACTACCTCACATTCCATTCGCTTACGGGTGGGATCTACGCCATCAGAGTCACTATTACAGGATTCGGACTCGTCATATGCGACCAGGCGTACTGGTCTAGAGCGGTCGCTGCTGACTACAGAGAGTCTTCACGCAGTTACTTTTTCGGTAGTTTGGCATGGGCAATCATCCCTACTATCATGGGGATCACTCTTGGACTAGCTGCACGTGCATTGGAATCGTACGCGGACTTTCCTGCATTGTCTGCTGAAGATGTCACAGCAGGACTCGTGGCCCCCGCTGTTGTGTCACACTTGATGGGCAAAGCCGGATCCGTCCTTATGGTTCTCACCATATTTCTCAGTGTGACTTCCTCCTTCAGCGGTGAGTTGGTGGCTACATCGACTCTTTTGTCTTATGACGTTTTCAAAAAATTCATCAAAAGAGACGCAACACCGGAAACAGTAACCAAAGTGGCTCGTATAAACGTTCTCATATGGGCCATCTTTTCAGCTTGTCTGGCATCGATATTTCAGGCCATTGGGATCTCAATGGGTTGGCTTTTCAACTTTTTGGGCGTCACCACAGCTTCTGGTGTAATCCCCATCACACTAACTTTCACATGGAGAAGAACCACTAAATGGGGCGCGGTATTAGGGTCACTCGGAGGTATGGCTCTTGGTCTTATCGCGTGGCTCGTGACCTGTAAGAAGTACATGGGCGAGATCAATGTCACTACGCTCTCTGATGAATGGGTCTCGTTTGCAGGGACAACTACATCACTGATTCTTGGAGGAGCCATATGCATACTGTTTTCTATATTCACCGCTACCGACTATCAATGGTCAGAGTCAAGGGACAAGGCTCTTGTGAGTGACAAGGTGGATGATAGCGATGACATAACCGAGTCAAGTAGCACCAAGGAAGAGGTGAATGTCAAGGAAGAAGAGATTGAGTTGAGACTGACATTGCTCAAGAAACAGTATCGCAAGTACACCATCTTGTGCTGTATAGCTGGTTCCATCTTTGGCGTTGTCATTCCCTTGGGGTTGGGACTGCCTCACTACAGGTTTTCAGAAACGTTCTTTACCGCATACGTCGCTATTATGATTGCGTGGCTCTTTTTCACTTTTGGTTTGGTGATTGTGATGCCGGTGGTTGAGGCAAGGGATTTCCTCGTGAGGGTGTTATTGAGATCATTGAAGCTGAGATCATTGAAGCGAAGCGGTAATGATCTCGTGGAGTAGGGGTCATTGGTGCGGTCATTGAAGCGAAGCCGGAATGATCGCATGGAGTAAGGTTTTCCTACCCAAGACATTGGTCTGTAGATAGTAAATAAACGTGTTTGACTTTGTGGTTGGATGTGTATGTTGGTGTAATTTAGTGAGGACTAACAATCCAAGAAAGTGTCAGATAAAATTAGCCAGAAAAGCTAGACTCCTACATCCTCGAGGCACTAACCCATAATAGCGACGAAGCGTAAGCTGAGGCTATGATTCATTACGCAGTGAAAAACAAATGTAAGGATGTGTTTGTGACGCAGATTGACATAGTAGAGGAACCTTTCAATTACTACGTGCCTCTGGAGTCACGTGTTTGTCACTCTCCAATGCACTCAGACGTTTAATGTCCCTGCTTCAGTATTTTCTCAATATGCATGAACCCAGTTAGAGAGTCAAGTGTTGAATGAAGTTACCAAGCTTCAGAGTTATCCGTTAGAGAGATCACCCAGTGAGTTCCCAGTAACTCATCGAGGTCCTTTCTTGCATATGCGCATACGATCGAAGGGGGTAGATAATATTGATAATATGTCGAAACAAATTCTTGTCTTTTGGTGTTATCAGTTGTGTGATTGCAAGCATTCTGTAAGTGAGCCGGTAGTGAAAGGAGAACAGAGAGCAAACAAAAAGGGCATATTTACTTGACTATGAGGCCTGACATCTTTGACGTGAGTCTTTTGTTGCATGGGCACGTCTTGAAGAGAACATACATCCGCTGGATTTGTAAGAGGGTTCATCGGATTAATGGCCGCTTTATACAGTAAAGAGGTCAGGTTATCTCAATTACAGAATAAAAAATTTCTTTTCAACAAGTGTTGAAATCCCGACCGAATACACTCCCAGTATTTTGAATGAATGGATTAATATTCTGCATTCTCAATACCAAGTGATGGAACCTAATCCAAGTCTCAGAGCAGAGAAGCATAGAATGAGATGAATTTGAACGGATACTATGGGTGCTAAGATCTACTCGGACTCACTAAAAGTAATGAGTACTTAAATAGCCACGTGCATGAACGATATGCATCTTCATGCACCCAACATCACGTAACCTTAATATGGAACAACAATAACTCCCACATACACTTTGTAAAATGAGCATTATCTCCCATAAGGAAATCGTTTAACTAAACTAACCATAAGCTACACATAACCAAGCTAACTCAAATGATGCATAACCAAGCTAGAGACTCAATTGAAAAGGGCTTTGAAAAACGGTCAATTTCGAGTATAGACCATTCAAGTGAAGGTCAGGTATACCAACGTTGCTTTGGTAGCTAAATCAAGGGTCAACATCATATGTTGGTCAAAGTGAATGACCAAAAGCTTTTGTTAGAATGTGACAAGATAAGAGGCCATGGCTGCACCTTCATCATGGATCGGCACAGGGGAGCTACCACTATTCTCGTTGGTTGCCATTGTAGGTGGGAGTTAAACAGGTATTATTTTATATATAGAGAAATACCTGAATTTATGAAACGTAGAAGAATGTAGTCTCTTTATATACCGCCGGTATTTTGCTGCCAAATACCCTTTTAATGCGACATGCATAGTTGTCATACTGGTCAATCGGCTTTGTCTATGTATTTTAACCGAGGATGCCAACCCTCGGTATGACGTCTTGTGCAAGAGCGAGTTGGCTATGGATATGTTGGCTGAAAACTGATATTTAGCTAAATGACGGGGCAAGATCTTGACACATAGGAAATTCGGGTTGTGAATACAACACCAGGTCTCATCGGGGAGGGACCGTTGTTTAGAATAGGTCGATATGCAGTGAGTCTCACGCTGTTAACTTCCGTCTGATGCATGCTTCAATCGGCATGATACATCCTCCGGAGATGTTGACCAGGACAAGGAGGAGAGATGGTGAAGTGAAGGAGGCAAAATAAGCTTTAGTTTGAAATAAGCTCTCTTTGAGGATGACACTAACTGTAACTCGATAGCCGATTTGAAGATGATAGATGCATAGTATTGGTGATGCATCACGTTTAGATATACACAGAAATACGAATAGTGATATAGAAGATTACTATAAAGCCATATCATCGATTATCAGGTTAGAATGAACATCAACAATACCAATTCGGACCCCAGAATGTAGACGATACGCGTTGCAAGAGCATATATATAGATGAATGGATCATTCATCAGTGGCTCTCAGATAAAACACAAATCACACTATAAAACTCTGACAAAAAGGAATTTTATAATGCCAAAAAAGCCCAAACCATACACCATAAAACTTGGCAACAACCATCGACTCAGCTCGAGAACAAACGTCACTACACGACAGTAATCAACCAAACAGAAGAGCTTATTAAGAGGCTGAACTATAAACATGATTTTGAGATCATAACAGATCAGTGGCAGACTCTATAGGGCACTGAAATAGTGATAACCTTACACCTCGAAAAAACTGCTAAGTATAGGTCGTGGGGACGCAAATGACGGTATTGTGAGCCACCATGACACTTGGATGGATGGCCGAGTGTATTTTTCTATAGATCTGTATCTGAAATAGACAACTGGAGTTTCTAAATCATCAAGGTCGGAGATTTTCTCTACTGAAAAGTGGTTTGAAGGCATACTATGTGGATTGAGTGAGTACACGACCTTGAGCGAGCTTGGGCGAGCTTGGTCGAGCAGTTGGCTTCTCTGAAGTCAAAATGAGTTTACGTCGCCGATTTGACGAAAGTTGTAGATCCTGATTTCCTGATCACAGCAACCTATATGCGATATGCGCGCGGAGGAATTTTCTCTATTAAAAGTTGATTCAAAAATACAAAAAAAGGTCGTGGGGACGCAAATGACGGTATTGTGAGCCACCATGACACTTGGATGGTTGGCCGAGTGTATTTTTGTATAGATCTGTATCTGAAATAGACAACTGGAGTTTCAAAATCATCAAGGTCGGAGATTTTCTCTACTAAAAAGTGGTTTGAAGGCATACTATGTGGATTGAGTGAGTACACGACCTTGAGCGAGCTTGGGCGAGCTTGGTCGAGCAGTTGGCTTCGCTGAAGTCAAAATGAGTTTACGTCGCCGATTTGACGAAAGTTGTAGATCCTGATTTCCTGATCACAGCAACCTATATGAGATATGCGTGCGGAGTAATTTTCTCTATTAAAAGTTGATTCAAAAATACAAAAAAAGGTCGTGGGGACGCAAATGACGGTCTTTTGGTCCACCAAGACACTTGAAAGGCTGGGAAAGTGTATTTATCTATAGATCGGTATCAGAAATAGTCAACTGGGGCTTTCAAATCATCAA